>PVIY010059604.1:0-11973 GCA_004026745.1 Myrmecophaga tridactyla | reverse complement strand
AGGCTTCCCATGATTAGATTTAGCATCACTAATTGCAGAAGACACTCCCCTTTGGCTGATTACAAATGGAATCAGCTGTGGATGCAGCTGACGTGATCATGACCTAATCCTATGAAATGTCCTCATTGCAACAGGCAGGCTAGCGCTTGCCCAATCAGATAAACAGGTACCACAACTTGGCCAAGTTGACACATGTCCCCAACCATGACACTGGGCGAGCTCTCTGAGGGCCTCTCACTGTTTTCCTCTAGAGCTCCTGGAACCCAGTAGATAAAATAGTTCCCCACTGAGTTTGCATTATCTTTAGGGCACAGGAATGTAAATCACTCCATCTATTCAACCACCCATTCCCAAATAGTTCTTGAGAACAGGTACTGTCCTCGGGCCTGGGGACAAAGGCCAAAAGGAGGAACATGGGCCCTGCTTTTAAGATGCTAACATTCCAGTGGGGACATCAGGTGCCCAGCAATACGTGCAAAACAAAACAAAGAAACTTCTGGAAGTGATGAGGGCAGTGGGGAACAGAAAGCAGAATGAATCCTGGAGGGATGGGAGCGGGCTCTTTAAGTTTGGGAGGTCTTGGGGGGGGGGCCAGGAGTGGAGGGATGGAGTTGGAAGCAGCCCCACAGGTGGTGGAACAGCGACCCAGGCAGGGGCGGGGTGGGCGGGGGAGGGACAGAGGACATTGGAGTGGATTTCTTCAGGTTACTTTTACCTGTGGGCACTGACTCCATGAAAGGATCCATCTGAGCCTCTGAACAGGGAAGCTGAGGGCAGGAGCATCTGAGGATTGTTTTGATTCTGTTTGGAAATGGGTAGCAGGAAGAGGGAAACTACAGCGGGTGTGGATTCTGGTTAAATTCCCTTCAGAGTGGTCTGGGTGTGTTGATGCAATCAAAGGTCACAGAGCAGTGGGGTGCTGCCCTGTGTCCGTGTCTCCATCCAAGCAGTTACACCAGACTCCTTGTGATGAACTTAAAGGGCAAATCGTGGGCTCCCTCCCTCCTGGATGGGGACTCTAGGAGAGCAGAGGGCTTAAATAGGTTTCCCATCATAATTGCCAGCTGCATGGACCCCACAGTGGCTGCAGAGTCTAGACAGAACCTACAGCCTACCCATTTGATCCACAGATGCATCCATTTGGAACTAGAAAGCCTTGTTTTTGAATTCTTAGCGAACCTTCAGAAACCGAGAGAACCCACATCACATCTCTGGAAAAAAAGCTGGCTGACTTGGCAATGCATCCCCATGGCAACAGGGACGGGGACGGGTCCTGAGTGCTGGCCGGGCCCGGTGCTGTTCTCTACTCTTGGCATGGCTGAACTGTCATCATCAGGGATGGCTCTAGTCCCCATCCCGCCTTTCCACGGGAGGATCTCGGACCGTGTCCAGGGTCACACAGTCTAAGTGTTTGTGAAGGCGGGATGGAAGCCCAAGCAGTCCAGCTCCCGATTACCTGCTCTTAACCACTCCCCCAAGCAGCCGTGCACAGGCTAGGCCTTCTCCCTTTGCCACAGTGACCCCCTCCCAGCTCTTGCTCAAGCACAGAGCCCAGGGGTCACCTGTTCACTTACGATCATGCAGGCTTGTTTCACATGAAAGAGGAACGTGTGGCTGCCAGAGTGAGAAGACCAGAGATGAACAGCGCTGTCCATTCTGCTAGCGTTTGCTTTGTGGAAGTGGAGAACTGTCTAGGTCTCCATCATCGGCCTGGCCCCTCTACCTAAGGGTCATCAGACTGGACAGGTTCTGAGCAGGAAAGTGTCCCTGGAGCCATCCAGCTCAGCCCTTCAACCTGGCTGCACAGACTGGGAAGCACCATCGCTGGTCCCGCCTGGTTGACGCAGCTCCTGTTTTAAGGCTGACTTTGTTTGGTGCAGCATGCTGGCCTGGCTTGAAGATGGATGTCCAGATAGAAATCTCGTCACTTAAGAACGCAATGCTTAGAAGTGTGCACTTATTCTGTTTACGATTCTTGCTCTCACTGTACACTTAAGACCTCCATCACAGGAAGATTCATAGAAAGCCAAGGTTGGACATGATCTCTGTTCCAGGGAGACTGACAACTTTATTTTTCAGAGGGAGAAATTGAGACCCAAGGAGGAAAACTTACCCAGGTGGGGAGCACAGGCCAGAACTCAGGTCTCCAGATGCCCTGTCTTAACGTTACCCTGAGGGGATCCATACTTGGGCTCAGGTCACCCTCTGCCACTTCCTGCACACGAAGTTCCAGCAAATGACTCCGTTCCTGAGCCTCGGGCAGTGCACGTGGACAGATGTACTACAAGCGTCTTCTCGAAGAGAGGCTTGTTGCAGCTGCAGGTGTCCACCTGTCTCTATGATTGCATCTGCTGTGAGAATGCAAAGCCCCAAGGAGCACAGTCCCACTCGTGGCAGGCTGCAGACAAGGGCAGGTGAATGAATCACTCAAACCTCCAAGAAGGGGTGGCTGCCGTGGCTCAGCAGGCAGAGCTCCGACCTGCCCTGCTGGAGGTCTGGAGTTCGATCCCTGGTGCCTCCTGCCCATATGCAAATTAAAAAAAAAAAAAAAAACCTCCAAGAAGCACTTTGCTCATGGGGCAGAGGAAGGATGAGCTGAGAGAACACACATATAGCTCAGATTACTACAGTTAGCTTGGACTACGTTGGAGAGGTCTAAAGGACCCTTCAACTGAATCAAAGTTTCCCAAAGTGTGACAGGTTTTGTGGGACAAAACGATTTTAAGGAGCTCAAGGAAGAATGTTTTTCAGTGATTATGTACTTTTTTAACTTTTTATTTTGAAGTAATTTAAACTCCCAGGAAATTGCAGAGAAGTTGTATGGACACTTCACCATCTTTCTTCAGTGTTGATGTCTTGTTTGACTGTCGTACAATATCAAAAACAGACAATTGACATTGGTATGTATTTATTTTTACCGCTACCTCCATGGCAAGTGACACTAATTTTCCATTTACCAAAGTGATATTGTTTCCCTAAAAAAAAAAAGTTACACAAAAATGGAAGTTGACGGAATGCACCGTCTTAAAATATAGTACCAGCAAGCTTGCGTGGTTTGGGGAGCATTGACTGAAGCCAATCCATGAATATTTATGCAGAAAAGCTTTGCAGTAGGCATGGTAGAGACTAAGTTATCATTGCTGTCCTCACTAGGAAAAAGAAATGTTTGTGCCATATCTGTTTCTTCAGTGTTTATTCAGTGGAATAGCTAGCGAAGCAATTGTCAATACTTCTGTAGTGAAAAATTGCAGACATACACAAGAGTGGAACAATATAAGGAAGTCCCACATATCCAGACCGAACCATCATCATGGTTTTGGCTCTTTCTGTGCCAGAACGTTTTGAGGTTGTTACTGTGGATCATGTGTTTGAAAGCATAAAATCGTTTTGTCAGACATAGGAATAAAACGTTTTCCACGTGGAGGTCATCTTTTCTCTCTTTCCCAATCCAATGCAGGAGACTCCTTAGCTTGCTTTTCTCCTGCCCTTGGACCCATTGAAGGACCTGGGTCGGTTGTCCTGTGTGAAGTCCCACGTTTGGGATTTATCCACCCCTTTCCTTGTGGTATCATTTAACTTGTCCCTCTCCATCCCTCGTTTTCCCTGTACACCGTGCAGGCTTAATTAGATTCCGGTTTCGTGCGTTTGGGGATTGCCTCATCACTGGAGGTTCCTTAGTACTGGGATACCCCACTCTTAGTAAGATGTCAGGTGGTGACTGATGTAAAATGCCCCCTCTGTCTCTTATCTAATGCTTTCATTTGTGGCTGATATGAATCAGTTATTTCAGGAGACATTGCTGAATTGTAATTTTCTATTTTGGTCATTTTCCCTCTACATTTATTAGCTGGAATTCTTCCCTAAAAAAAGAACTTGCCGGAATAGACTAGCTCAAGCTTAGCCTTGCTCCACGGAAAAGTTAGAGAAGGGACAGGAGGGTGACTGAGGTGGTGATTCGGGAGTGTGGCTGACCTGGGAGAGCCTTCTGCACCACCTGCGGAGGCCCTGGTTGCAGAGGCCGAGGAACTGAGAGGCAGAAAGCTGGAGCCTGGCGCAGAGTCGCGGAGCCTGTGGGAGTGCACAGACAGGCACCGGGGACAAGGAAGTAAGCCAGGCCACGTTCCTTGGACGCGCCACCCTCACTAGCGCAGCCCTGTGACCGACGACTCACTCCACATTTCAGGCACCCGAACCCCGTTATCTGCTCCCATTCCCTGCTCGAGACGCCCCCACCCTACCAGGCCCCAATGCACATACCTCCCCCACACCCACACCCCAAGTGCAGCCCAGCCCACCTTTCCCGCACCCCTCCCAAGCACTACCCCACCTGCCTGTTCTCTTCAGGCTGTTGGCAGTGCATAAAGCTGCGGGCACGGACCTCCATACCTAGGCTATCCCCGTCTCCTGCCCATAGTGTCACACAGCCTCACCCCGCCCCGCCCAACACACACACACTGAGCTCAGCGCATCAGTTTACAGCACTCCCAGGCCCGCCCATGCATGCCCACAGGCCCCCAGTCACGTCATTCAGCTCTGGGAACTGCACTGTACAGCAGTCCTAGAACCACGTATGTGCACGGCCCTCAGCCACATTTCCCAGCTCCAGGAAAGTGCTGACCTGCACAACCGGGTCACATCTGCCCCCAATCTATGAAGGTGTAACACCGACCTGCTACCGCAGCTCTACGCATGTGCACAAAGGGCCCCATGCCTTAGACCAGTGCACTCCAGGGTTACACACCCCCAGACCGGTGCACCCTCACAGCTACATCCTCCCTGGCCGCTGGGCACCCACGTTCACAAGCATCAGCATAACATCCCCAACCTGCGCCCACACCTGCCCTGAAAGAAATCACTGCACTGAGTGCCCACCCCATGCCCTGCTCCCTGCTGTACAACTATCCTGCAAACACAAGGCCTTAGACTACTGAAAGAAATCAACTCCCCAAATCAATCAAGATATCTATATGTGATGAAGACAGCAGAAGACCACTAAGCACATAACAATGCAGACAGATATAGCCCTACCTAATGACCAAACTAAAACACCAGAGGAGACAATATTGGAACAACTAATCAAGGATGTTCACACAACTCTACTTCATAAAATAAGTGGGATAGCAAATGATATAAAGGAGATCAGGAAGACAGCAGAAGAGCATAAAGAGGAATTTGAAAGAATAAATAGAAAAATAGTGGATATCACAGAGATTAAAGACTCTGTTGACCAAATAAAAAGCATACTAGAGGCACACAACACCAGATTTGAAGAAGAAAGAATAAGTGATATAGAAGAGAGGATAATTGACTTCAAAAACTCAAAACAGCACATGGCAAAAAAGATGGAAAAAATGGAATGGGAACTCAAAGAAATTATAGACAAAACAAAGCACACCAATATAAGAATCATTGGTGTCCAGAGGGAGAAGGGGCTGGGAAGAGTAGTTAAGGATATAATGGGGGAAAACTTCTCAACCGTCATAAAAGACATAAATATACAAGTCAAAGAAACCCAACGAACTCCAAACAGAGTAAATCCAAATAGGCCTTCCCTAAGGCACATACTAATCAGTCTGGCAAATGTTGAAGAGAAGCAGAAAATCCTGAAAACGACAAGAGAAAAACAATCTTCTACATACGAGGGAAATAAAATAAGACTGAATTCAGACTACTCAGCTAGCACCCTGGAGGCAAGAAGGCAGTGATGTGATATATTCAAGATCCTGAAAGAGAAAGACTTCCAGCCAAGAATTCTGTACCCCGCCCAACTGTCCTTCAAAATTGTGGGAGAGATTAAAGTTTTCACAGACAAAGAAGTCCTAAAAGAATTTATCAACAAGAGACCAGCCCTACAAGAAATACTAAAAGGAGTTCTGCCGGCTGAAAATAAAAAAAAAAAAAGACAGGAGAGGGAGGTCTAGAGGAGGGCACAGAATTGAAGAGAACCACTAAGGGCACTTTAAAGAATACAAAAAGAAAGAGGGAAAAGAATATATAGATCTGACAAATAAAATTAAAAAGATAAGATGGTGGAATCAAAAAACGCATTTTCAGAAATAACTTTGAATGTTAACGGACTAAATTTACCAATTAAAAGATACAGATTGGCAGAATGGATTAAGAAACATAATTCAGCTATATGCTGTTTACAAGATACTCATTTTAGACACAAGGATACGTGACAAGTTGGGTGAGCCTTGGGACATAATGCTGAGCGAAATTAGCCAGACACAGAAGGATAGATACTGCATGGTTCTCCTTTTATGACCAGCATAAAGGTAAAATCAGAGGCCTATAATACAGAATATAAGTGACTTAGAGATACATAGAAACCAGAGAGGGGTGAACTGTTAGCTAATGAGGTTGAACTCCAATGTAAGGGAATAGATAGGAGTGAAGGTGGTTCTCTAGTGGGTCTAGAAGTAATATTACCATATTGAAGATGAACAAGATTGAAAGGGGTTGTATAGACCTACGTGTCCCACTGACACACTAGAAATATGAATGAGTTCTCGTAAGAATTACTTCAAAGATATGATTCTTATATAAAGAGTATTTAAGTCCAGGGTACAGGGGGAATACTGCTATTGCACGCTATGAGCTATGTTCAAAGGGAAACCATCAGCACTACCACAGCAACAGCAGAAGTAAATAATGGGGGGAGGGACAAGAGTTAAGAGGAGGTTTAGATTTCCTGTTTGGTGAGGGTGTGCGTATTGGTTTTCTTTCTCTTGGGAACAATGAAATTAGCTAAAATTGAGAGTGTTGATGGACTATGGACTTTGGGCCCTCTGCATGATGCCCAATGAATGCAGGTGGCTGAAGGATGCACTGATGGAGAAGTAGATTGGCAAATGATGGTGTATATTTATGAATGAGTTTGTGCTGCTACATAATGATGTGAATGAACCTGTGGGACATTTGGTGAGACAAAATAAGCCAGAAACAAAATTACAAGAATGGTATGGTCACCTTTAGAAAATGCTTATAAAAAAGCAGGGGCCTAGATTGTAAGCTTTTAGAGCAGACACATTAAGTCCAGAGCGGTGATTAATATTTCTGGATTTTGAGAGGCTGTTTTATATATATAACCTGATATTCAGAGATAAGAATGAAGCCAAATAGGTTGGGGTCAAAGTAATTCAGAATAAAGGGGTAAGAAAGACAGTGTCTATATTTTAGAACCATACATACTATTGAGACCTATGGAAGAAAAGTTTGATATGGAACTGAAATTTTTTTGTACTGCATAATCTAATTCAACCTATCTGTATAGCTCATTTGAACCAATTGAAACACAGGGAGCACAGAATAGAAAGAGGTCCTTTAATCCTGTATAGATCATTGTAATGCCTGGAAACATCCTAGAGTAGATTAAGCAGATAATAAAAAAAGTATTGGCAAAGTCCCCTGAGCGAGGGGAGAAAGAATATGGAACTATTAAACCTTACCATCAGGGAATCCCCTGATACTGTGTCAAACTTTAGGGACACCCAAATCAGTAGGTCATGCCCTTGATCTGAGGCTTATTCTTGTGAAGCTTTTGTAGGTAGCATAGAAGCTTAGAATACCTATAGGCCTAAGAGTTACTTCTGGAGGACCTCTGTTGTTGTTCAGATGTGGCCTCAGTGTCTCTAAGCCCAACTCTGCAAGTGAAATCACTGCCCTCCCCTCTACATGGGACATGACATCCAGGGGTGAAATTCTCCCTGGCGATGTGGGAGAAGACACCCAGGGATGAATCCAGACCTGGTACCATGGGATCAACAACTATATCCTGACCAAATGGGGGAAAAGAAGTGTAGTTAATAAAGTATCAGTGGCAGAGAGAGTCCAAATAGAGTCAAGAGGTTGCTCTGGAGGTTGCTTTTACTCAAGCTTCAGGTATCACAACCTGCCAACCCCCAACCAGGACCATTTCAGCCCATCCTAAAGAACACCTAGGACAATATATAAGACTCTATAATGGTTCCATGCACTAGAGTAACTTTCCAGAAACCTACAACCTCCAGATGGGTCCCTGGTCTAGGTAAGTTCTGAAACCTAGCCCAGCCTTTCCAGAACATCAGATAGTTCCATTTCCCTACCCCATATTAGTGACAGGCCCTTCCAATATAAAAAATTTAGAATTGCCATAGCCCAAACAACCCTAAAGAGAGGTTTGTAAAGAGCAAAGGTGATGGTGGAGTTATACATAGAAGATAGGATTTAACAAATGAATATGAATGTTGAATCATTAAATTGATATCTCTTTTAGTCTCCAGTATTTTAGAACAGCTAGAAGTAAAAACCTAAAATTGTGAAATTGTAACCCATGTCAAAGTCTGAAATATGTTCTACAACTAATTGTGGTGCTGTGCTTTGAAATTTATAGCTTTTTTGTATATATGTTATTTTTCACAAAAAAGAAAAAAAAAGTTGATTGTGATGATAAAAAAATATTTAAGCCCTCTAGCCTCCTCTATTGTGGAGCAGCTAGAAGGAAAAATATGAGAGGATCGTATGGTAGCCCATGACAAACTCTGAGATCTGTCCTGTAACCACTTGTTGAAGAGTGCTTTGAAAACGATTGCTTTTTTATTTCTTTGCTTTGTATTTTTGTTATACTATACAATAAAAAAAGTTTAAAAAAAAAAAAAAAGAACTTGCCTTAGTCATCTAGGGCTATTTGGTTGTGGTAGTTAGGTTCAGGTGTCAACCTGGCCAGGTGAAGATGCCTAGTTTTGTTGCTGTGGACATGGGCCATTGGCATGTGAAGTTCATCTGTCCCTGATTGCATCTGGAGTCGATTAGGGGAAGTGTCTGCTGTAATGACTGACATTTGATTTAATTGGCTGGATGCTACATGAGAGAGCTCAACGCAGCACAGCCCAAGCAGCTCAGCATACCTCATCTCAGCACTCGCAGCTCAGCCCAGGCCTTGGGAGATGGAGAAAGGAAGCACCCTGGGGAAAGTTGTTGGAACCCAGAAACCTGGAGAGAAGGTCAGCAGAGATCACCCTGTGCCTTCCTGTGTAAGAGAGAAAGAATGTCAGATGAAAGTTAGCTGCCTTTCCTCTAAAGAACTATACATTTTTATCTGAATAAATCCCCTTTTATTAAAAGCCAATCCATCTCTGGTGTGTTGCATTCTGGCAGCTTTGGCAAGCTAGAACATTGGTTATCCTGAAATACAGTTTCTGTAAGAAAGGTGGGGTAAATGCTTAATTCTTCCCCATTAATAGCCAACTTTCAGACTAAAGAGTTGGCGCCCTTGGCACCTCCAATGGTTTGTTATTTTGTTTTCTTCTGTGTCTCTGTTTCGCACTCTCTTTCTGTTTCTCATATCGAGTGCAAGGGTTTGATAAATTTATTGTTTCAATCAATTGCAGTCATTATTCTTTTTGATGCTCAAATTATCACATCTTTAGCCAAGAGGAGCCTGTGGCAGTTAGATTCAGTTGTCAACTTGGCCACATGAAGGCACCTAGTTCTGTTGCTGTGGACATGAGCCAATGGTACGTGAACCTTATCTGTTGCTCATTACATCTGCAGTCGGCTAGGAGGCGTGCCTGCTGCAATGAAGGACGTTTGACTTAATTGGCTGCTTAAATGAGAGAGCCCAATGTAGCACAGCCCAAGCAGCTCAGCATACTTCATCTCAGCACTCGCAGCTCAGCCCAGGCCTTTGGAGATGCAGAAAGGAATCACCCCAGGGAAAGGTGATTGGAACCCAAAGGCCTGGAGAGGTCAGCAGAGATCACCCTGTGCCTTCCCATGTAAGAAAGAACCTCAGTGGAAAGTTGGCTGCCTTTCCTCTGAAGAACTAACAAAATAAATTCCCTTTCATTAAAAGCCAATCCGTCTCTGGTATGTTGCATTCCGGCAGCTAGCAAACTAGGACAGAGCCTCTTCCCTTAATACCTCTGTCCCTTTGACCCTGCCCCATTTCATAATGACTGCTTCCCTTGCTTTCTAGTACAAGATTTCCTACTCTTGAGAACCTTTTGCATTTCTTTCCTGGACCCAGAATTGGCCTTTTTTTTTCAAGAAACCCTGTTTTAGTGGTGCAAATCTGGGTGCAAGGGGTACTGATTGTTTCTAGGCCTTTCCAGTGGACAGAACTAGGAAATACATACTTTTGAAAGGAAAAAAAAATCATAAGTGCATACTAATATTTCCCAGTTTACACTTAACATAAGTATTTTACTTCTCTTTTCTCTTTCACTGGAAATTTTGATACCTTATATTTAACATATTCATCTGCATTATCCCATTAGATACAAAACAGTTTCAAAACAACAAACTAATATCACTACTAAAAATAAAACTTCCAAATGGAGTTTAAGACTGTAGTTCTACCTCTTCTGTTGCTCAGATGTGGCAGCCCACGCGACAAGCAAACTCACCACCCTCCCCCTGTCTACGTGGGACATGACTCCCAGGGGTGTGGACCTTCCTGGCAACATGGGACAGAAATCCTAGAATGAGCTGAGACCCAGCATCAAGGGATTGAGAAAACCCTAGAATGAGCTGAGACTCAGCACCAAGGCATTGAGAAAACCTTCACGACCAAAAGGGGAAGAGCGAAATGAGACAAAATAAACTGTCAATGGCTGAGAGATTCCAGAGTCGAGAGGTTATCCTGGAGGTTATGCTTAAATAGGTATTTATTAAATAGGTATCACATTAAATAGGTATCACCTGTTTAATTAAGGTGTAATGGAGAGGCTGGAGGGAACTGCCTGAAAATGTGGAGCTGTGTTCTAGTAGCCATGTTTCTTGAAGATGATTGTATAATGATACAGCTTTCGCAGTGTGACTGTGTGATTGTGAAAACCTTGTGTCTGAGCTCCTTTTATCTACCTAGTTGACATGAGTAAAACATATGGATTAAAAATAAATAAGGAGAACAAATGTTAAAATAAATTTAGTAGATTGAAATACTAGTGATCAATGAAAGGGAGGGGTAGGGGGTATGGTATGTATGAATTTCTGTTTTCTTTTTCTTTCTTTTTCTGAATTGATGCAAATGTTCTAAGAAATGATCATGATGATGAATATGCAACTATGTGATGATATTGTGAATTACTGATTATATATGTATAACGGAATGATCATATGTTAAGAATGTTTGTGTTTGTATGTGATTAGGTATCATAAATAAAAAAAAGATTGTAGTTCTAGTTTCCCTTAGGATACATCCTTTCGATTCTTGGTGCCTGCCCATGACAAAAAAAAGAGAATATACATCCTGCTATGGATGTACAATAACAATACCAGGCCACCTGAAATAACTAATTTCTCTGTCTAGTTATGTGATGAAATTGATACACAGTTGGGTTCATTTATTGCAATTTGATTTTCAGGATTTAGAGATTGCTGTATTTTTTTGGTTTTTTTATTGTTGTTGCTTTTTTAGGGATTGCTGCTTTTTAATTTGACTTTTGAATTTGTGAATTATTTAATGGTCCCAAAGTCATGGCCAGAGAGATATAAAAGGTATATCCAGCCTTTTATATAAACCTCCTTTCCAACCATCCCGTCCGCCCCCATGCCAACTTGTGCCTCCCTCCCCACTGCAGGCAGCCATTGTTCTTAATGTTCAGTTTGTCCTATCCGTGTCTTTTTTTACAGTATAAGGAGAGTGTGTTGTGTGTACCCCTCATTCTCACAGAAAAATTAGCATTCTGTATATACTGTTCTTTGCTTGCTTTATTTTTAGTTTACAATATATCCTGAAGATCATACCAGCATCAAGAGGTCTTCCTTGTTCCTTTTTTCTTTAATTGTCTGATTCCATTTGTATGAAAACTCCAGAACAGGTAAATCCACTGAGACAGAAGACACATTAGTGACCGCCAGGAGCTAAAGGGAGCAGGGAACAGGGAGTGATGAAGGTTATGGATATATTGCAGAAGTAGATAGTGTTGATGGGAATGTACTTGGTGCCACTGAATTGAACACTTTAAAATAAATAAAAGAATAAAATGT
>PVIY010059603.1:0-11975 GCA_004026745.1 Myrmecophaga tridactyla | reverse complement strand
TCTCTGGTGTGTTGCATTCCGGCAGCTAGCAAACTAGAACACTCAGGCTGAAAGCAAGTGAAAACACACAGTAATTCAAATCCACCCCCCCAAAACAAAGAGGGTAAATAAAGGTAGTTATAAAAGAGTATAATTGCATATTTTCCTCCTTTCTTCTCTTAACTGATTTAGAAAACGGAGTAGAAAACAATATCTATATGCATATAAATAATGTTATTGTTAGACCTATAACATATAGAAAAGTAATATATTTGACAATAATAGCATAAAGGAGGTGGGAAGGAGCAAAGCTGTATTAAAGAAGGAAAAACCATCAGAGAGAACTCAACCACAGAGACAAATGAAAAGAAGCAGGTATGATAAATAAGAAGGTTAATAATATAGCAAACTCTATAAATATATACTTGAACTCATTTTTTCTCTCAGGTTCTTTAAAAGGCATAAAATTATATAAACCTTTAATTATAACAATGTATTTTGGGATAGTAACATGTAAATGTAATATGTATAAAATAATAGCAAAAAAAAAAAGCATGGGGGAAGAGGCAATAGAGCTACGTAGGTGTAGTGACTTGTAAGTTCTACAGCAACCACTAAGAAAAAACAAAAAAAATGTAGTGAAAGAAATAATTAAGGAATTTAAATGTTACAATAGAAAATATTCACTTAATGAAAAAGAAAGCAATAAGGAAAGAACAGAGAAGCAAAAGATACGAGATATATAGAAATAAAAAGGTAAAATAGCAGATATAAATCCAGTAATATCAATTATATTGATATCTTTAAATGTGAATGCCTTAAACATTCTAATTAAAAGGAAGCTTAACAGACTGATAACAAAAGATATATTCTGCCTATTGGAGACACCCTTTAATTTCAAATATACAAACATTGAAAATGAAAGGATGGAAATGATATATCATGCAGCCATAAGAAAGCTGGGTTGGCTTTACTAATATCAGACAAACTTGACTTTAAAACAAAAATATGTTACTAGAGATAAAGAGGGACACTTTAAGATGACAAAGCAGTCAATTCATCAGGAAGATATAATAATTATAAACATATATGTACCTAACAATAGAGCCCTGAACTACATGAAGCATCAACTGACAGAATTGAAGGAAGAAATAAAAATTCAAAAATAATACTTGGGGATGTCAGTAAGACACTTTCCATAATGATAGAACAACTAGTCAGAAGATCAACGAAATAAATGACTTGAACAACACTATAAACCAGCCAGACCTAACAAACAGTAATAGTACATTCCACCTACTAATGGCAGAATACACCTTCTTCTCAAGTGCACATGGAATATTCTCCAGGATACACCATATGGTAGGCTATCAAACATACCTCAGAAGTATAAAGGCATTGATGTTTTACAAAGTATGTTCTCTGACCACAATGGAATGAAATTGGATCTCAATAACAGAAAGAAACTTGAGGAAATTCACAAACATGTAGAAATTAAACACCACGCACTTAACCAATGGGTCAAAGAAAAACTCACAAGAGAAATGAACAAATACCTTGAGATGAATGAAAATGAAAATACAACATACCAAAACTTACAGGATACAGCAAAGCAGTGCTTAGAGGGAAATGCATAGCTGTAAACATCTATATTAAAAAAGAAGAAAGATCTCAAATCAACAGCCTACCCTTTCACCTTAAGACACTGGAACTAGATGAGCAAACTGAACCTAAAGCACAGAAGTAAGGAATTAATAAAGATTAGAGTTGAAATTAATGAATTGAGAATAGAAAAACAATAGAAGAATTAATGACACCAAAAGGTGACTCTTGAAAAAGATCAACAAAATTGACAAACCTTTAGCTAAACTAATCATTCAAGGAAAAAAATGACTCAAATTACTAAAATCAGAAATGGAAGAGATGACATCACTCTAGTAAATTCCATCATCTCCTCCACCAGTGGGCACACTGCATTAAGTATATGGAATTTCAAATTGGTCTCACATTGGTTTATTTTTAACTATCAACAGACAACTGAGTATTACTACATATTTGAGGAAGGTCTCTAACATGAAAGAGAGAAATCAAATAATAGTTGTCAATATTCATGCTTATTAAATACTAGGTATTGTTCAGTGCTTTAAATATATTAATTACTTTAATCAAAATAAACAAAGAACAAAATGACACAGGATAATATAGAGATGATGCAAAGAACAAAAGAAAAATTCAAGAACTCTGATATCCTCATGGTAATTTTAGAAAATATTTAATCTATAAAAGATGAAAATGTTATGAAAAAGAAACAAAAAAGGGGGGCTCTTGGAAATTTAAAAATATCTTGTCAAAATAAAGACTTCAATAGAAAGGTTAGATTAGTCAAGGAAATGCCATAAAAATAGTACAAAAAGCCAAAGAGATATAAAAAACAATGTAAGAGGACTCACATCTAAGAGAAATTCTAGCAAGGAAAAAATATAAAAAATAGAGAACAAAATTTCAAAGATAATTCAATGGAAGTAAATGAGAGAATTTTTCTGTAAGTCAGGCATACAAGTCTATATATTGAAAAGGCCAAGGAAGTGTCTAGCAGAAAGAATAGAAATATTCACCCCTGGAAACATTACTAGAGTAAAGAAAAGGTCATAAATGCTTTCAAACACACTCAAGAAAATTTAAATGATCTACGTGGGAACAAGAATCAAACTAACATCTAGAATTCTGATCAACAAGACTGAATGCTGGGAAATTATAGAGCAATCTTTGAACCTCTAAAGGAAAATGTTTTTTATCATAGAATTCTATACCTAGCCAAAACTCCAGTTTTAAGAGTAAACTAAAGACATTTTTAAAAATGCAAGGACCTAAGGCATTTATCTCCCACATAAACTTTCTTACTAAGTTAGTTGAAGTTGTGTTCCAGCAAACCAAAGAAACAAAGACAGAGGAAGGCATGGATCCAGGAAATAATGGATCCAAATCAGGAAAGAAGTAGTCCTTGTGAAGTAGGCTTATATAGAGAACAATTAGTTTAGATTGAAGAAGAATAGTGGACTTCAGAAGGGAGGTATCATGGAAAAATGGGGATTTAAGAGTTTTGTTGCCATCTGTAAGAATTTATAACAACTTTAGGATACAATGAATTCAGGGGAGGAAGGCAATTAGAAACTTCAGGAAAAATAAAGTAATCAGTGTATCTGGCTGTGCAGTAAAAATACTTTATGATAGTTGAATACAGTTTACTGATTTTTAACTTTTTGAATAAACCTATAAACAAAGTAAAGAAAAAAATTGTCAGCAACATTGACCTTGTAAAAGCAGAATTTGAAAGGTAGAAATGGGAAAGAAAACTAAAGGAAAAAATTGAAGTGCTACTATACTGATGTTACATGGTCAAGAGTCAAGGAATATGTTACATAATTGATGGAAAGAGAAATAAATGCCTAAATATATTCCTTAAAGTTCAATGGTAAGCAATTCAGGAGCTGAAAATAATAATATAATCATATTGGAGGGAATGAGTAAAGTTGTAGGGGTGTGGTGTAAGTTAGCTAAATACTCTTCTGCCATAACAGAAAGGCCATGGATAATGTCCTAAATTAACAAATCTAATAGTGACAAACAGCTTTAAAAAGTTAAAATGGGAGTACATAAGGATGGGCAGAGTTTTCATTGTGAGCCCTTCTCTCCATTTCATCATTAAATCTTGTGCATATAATACCTTAGTAGACACTTTTAAAAAATATTTAAAATAAAACCAGAAGTCTCTACTCTGATTGACTGGAGCACAAACACTGAAGTTTCTTGCCTGGTGGTCAAAATCTTTTCAAGTCTATCCCAATTAGCTTTAACTCACTATTTTTAGTTGTACTCCCAGCACACTTTAGCCACATTGTAAAATCTCTTCCTCAAGTGCCCTTCTCATCCATCAGACCCCACTGAAATATAACTACCACCATGGAATCTTTCAAATCAACCACCCTCCCACTCCCAAGGCTAGAATTGTTATCTCTTCTCCAGCATGTTTTTTTTTCATTCCAAGCTTTATTTGCAATGGGTATACAATATACCTTTTGAGTTTTAAGGAAAATAGAAAAAAATTCTGGAAATTTAAAATAGGAAGCATTTCATATATTCACAGGGAAAAAGTGAAAACTTGTGCATGTAGAAGTGACCACATTAAAAAAGTTACATTTATTAGTAGGAAAATGCAGTGTGCCCTCCTGGCAATTCTGATGGAGCACATTTCATTGACAACTCTCCTCTCTCTCTGACTTCATGAAGATTCACCATGTCTCCTAATTCAGAAACCTTATTTAAAAAAAATATATATTATTTCTAAGCTTGAGTAAAGCAGTACATCTATTCTAGTTAGAGAAGATATACATTTTCCCCATATTATAAAATTATGTTAACCTAATTTTCATGGGATTTGGAATCTGATCAAAGAAACAGTAAAATCAGTTGATGAGTATCCAACATCATTTTCTTGCTTCCTAAGCAAATAACTTTTTCCAAAAGTCCTGTAATTAAAGCATAATTACCAAGTATTTTTCTATTAACATGGGACTATTTTTAAGACTTTAGAAAAACAATCTTTTCTTGGTAGATTATGGACATAAAGAGAAGGGGGTACATTATTTTCCTTTGAATGTGTCCAGATTTTTAAATTGATATCAAGTTTGGTTAATTCTGATGTAATGATTATTAGGGTACCAGATGTCTAGACATTTGGAAATAAAGATTTAAGGCTTTATATTTGCTAACGATTAATTGGAATATGTTCATTCAAAAGGCAAAGTTAAAGTTAAGGATGTTTTCAGTAGTAAACCCTCTTACTTTAAATTGATGAGTATGTCCTCAACAAAATTATATCATAGACCTAACAGCATAAATTACATTCTATAACTTATATGAAAATAAATTCCTCATAAAATTATAAGAAAAATCTTAAGTCTGCCAGAACACGTAGAAATGCCAATGATATAATTAGAAAGATAGTTAAATTAGGAGTGATAAGAATCAGGTCTTCTGTCTAAACTTCAAGTTTCAAAACTTTGTAATATTGGGCAAATCACATGACCTCACCAAGCCTCAGAATTTTCATGCAATATGGGGATCCCATCTCTTTGAATTGTCATGAAACACAAATGTATTCAAAATCACTGTGAACTATTCAAATGTAAGCTAGATGTTATTTAAATTGTATAGCATTCATAGCATATTCTTGTAAATATCATTAAAATTAGCAACTGTTTTTTGTCTAAGAGTAATTTTGATAGTCAAAATCCATTTGAAGCCAAGTCTTCCCTGTAAAGTTGATGGTCCAAGTGGCCAATACTGTTTTTGGTTAAAAAAAGGAAACTTGAAATAGACCTTTTTAAAGTATGTCACATAAAACTACTGAAGGCAATGTTAAAAGTCCCCCCAAATATTTTGAATCACCTGAGCATCCCAATGGAGACTATTTTGAAGACTTAACACTAATTGATTATATTTCCTTGGTTATATTTCTTTAAAAAATAGGTTTATCTGCATTTTAGTAATGTTTCTATATAAACTCCCAGCTTATTCTATCCTTGTTCTATATGTTTGTTTAAGATATTACTCTATAAAAATTTAAATTGTGAAGCACAAAATAATTAAATTTATGTTTGTGAAATGAGGAATAGAAAATATTCACTTTTCATGTACTGTATGGGTATGGAAGGGCAATGAAATTTCAGCTCCTATAAACTATTCTTTTAGTTTTTTTAATGTATCTCCCTACATATATGTATATCGACACACACACACACAGAGGTACTTGTAGTTCCTCCACAGCATTGTCAGAATCCTCACACGGCAGAGGGAGGAAGAGGTCCATAGGGTTATTGTATTTATTTTCTCAGAAAAATATTGTGCCATATTGAGAAAATGTAGAAATTCACTTCCTTAAAGACACAACTTCTAGAATACCTAATCTCATTGAAAAAAAAGAAAACATGGCAGCATGCAAAATTGATTCCTGAACGGAAAAATAAAGTTGTAGCCAATAGAGAAAGATAGATTAGAAAGATGATAAAATTACTAAATCTAACATTTAGTTTAAAAATACTATTCAGGAATTATATTAGGTACCCATTGTGACCTTGTTTTGTAGTAAAGGCTATTAGTTGTTTGCCTATATGCTGTGCGTTTGTCTTTTATCATGGCTTTGTGATATTAACTACATAATTTTTTTGGTCCATTAGAACAAAATACATGAAAAATGGCAAGCTATAGTCTCTTTAAAAATACTGTTAGTACAATCAGAAAAGTTCCATTAGCATGCAATGTACCTGATTTTTAGTATGAAAAATATACTTGGGCTATGATGGGATACTGTGGAGGTTTGGTTCAACAATGTAAAAATGGAAAATCTGTTCATAGTAATTTGCTTATATGTTTTGGTAAATCACAAAATAAACAACCTAAAGCAAACATTCATACGAAGATAGTCTATAAGCATTGATAAAGATGACTCCAACTGAAACCTGCCATTTATACTATGGCAGTTTGCCTTCATTTTGAATACCTCAAAACATTAAATCGTTTGCTAAGACTTTAGTCATCCTTCTCAGAGACATTGGTTTCTGTAAATGTAATATAGCTGCAGTTATCACCTTGCACATTGTCCTATAGTCAAGAACTAGAAGAAACCTATCCAGATTGGTAAAGAGAATCACATGGTCAAGGTAAGTGCAAATTGTGTTAGAAAAATATTCTCAAACAAGGACATTTATGACATTTGGCTCTGATGCTCTGATTTAATTTTCATTTCCTAAATAAGAATAATCAAAACCTGAATTTCCTGTACCCAATGACTTCCTCAGACAGATATCACCCATGCTGTACCAACAAATGTTTTGAAAGGAGGACCAGTGATATCAGTGGTGATTTGAATTGGGATATGCTGATTTATCAGGTGAAAATAGTTTTGATTGCATAGATTTGTGACCAAATGCAGTAAATTCACATGCGTCAGCTCCAAGCGATATATAGGGCCAAAGTATTTTGCTGTTCAAGAGACCTGAAAGTTAGTGTAGTGAACCATCAACAACAAGGAAGGTTTGATTATTTCAGAAAGAAAACTTGTTGACATAGTATCAGCATTCAAGGAAAATTTGTATCTATAGAAATATACCTAAGACTATTCCAGAAAAGTAAGCAAACTCATTGAAGTAGAAGGCAACCCTCCTTGAAAGTCATTTGCCACAATGAAATCAAATGAAAGGATTATTGAAATAGAAGATATTGCCATGCAATTTGCTCCTCCCCCACTTTTGTATACGTAGTGGGATCCTAATAGGATCCTGAAACAGGAAAAAAAGACATTTGTAGAAAAATTGGTGAATTTCAAATAAGGTCTGTAGTTCAGTTAATAATAGTGTACTAATGTTAATTTCCTGTTAATGATAATCAAACTATGGTTATGAAAGATATTAACATTGGGGGAAGCAAGGTGAGAGATATAAATGAACTCTGTACTATTTTTGCAACTTTTCTTTGAGTCTAAAATTAGTTCAAAATAAAGCATTTAGAATATATACACACACAGAAGAGGGAGAGAGAACAAAATTTACTTTTTTATATAACTAAATGTAATTTCTACCTCAAGTGTCCAAGGAAGTTTATCTAATGACAGGAAATTTATGCCTCAAAAGATTTTATCTGGTCACATCCAGGTAAAGTTGTTACTTTTGTGATTTTCTTAAGGAAATTCTTGGGGGTTACTTTCTCCCTTCCCTAAGGTAAATGTAAAGCTGGAAGTAGGCTTAAGTAAGTAATGGATATTTCCATCAAGTTATGTTTGATTTGGTTATATGTCCCTCAGCTGACACTCTCTGTATCATAACTCCTCCTACCTATCCCTTCCGTACTGATAGCTGTTAAAATTAACCCTTACTTGATCCTAAGCTGGATATTCCTTTAGTTTGGTGATCGTTAGTATCACCTGTAGATCCCTTGCAGGTTCATTAACTGTTTCTCTTTTTAACTACTATTTAACTCTTCAGGAAATTTCAGATGCCATTCCACTGGAAATTCAGAGGGTTTTCTCTTGTCCTCTCTTCTGTGAATGAACTATAACAATTGCATTTTTAATGATTTGGAGGACTTTTCTTAAAATTTTGCTATTTCCTTGGTCTTCTCCCAGGATTCTTTATACTCTCATTACTCACACTTAAAGCAGGGTTCTATTTAGACTTGGAGAGGAGGACACAATACCTCTTACTACCCCTAACTCCCCATCCCTATTAGATCTGGTTCTCTTTGTTTAATCATATTTTCTTTCCTGCTTTGTCCTAACAGCTCTAAAGATGTTAATCTGGGGGAGGAGAAAATTTAATTAGTCAGTACATTGCCCAAATCTTTTGATCTTATATAGAGACCTTGGGTTTTCTTTTTGTTGAGGTAAAATTTAAATACAGTTAAATACTTAGATCTCAAGTGTACTGTTCAGCTTTGACAAATGAATATACTTGTATAACTCATATCACTATTAAGACCCAAATGTTCTCAGACCACATAAACTTCTCTCATGCCCTGCCTCAGTGAATGCCCAACCCCCATCAATAATCAATATCTGCTTTCTGTCATAGGTTATTAATTTTGTCCATTTTTGAATTTCATAAAAATTAAGTCACTCAGTATATACTTTTGTGTTTTGTTTCTTTCACTTAGCATAATGTTTTTTGAGATTCATTCGTGTCTTGGCATGTATCTGTAGTTCATTCCATTTTATTTCTGAGCAGTACTCCATTGTATGAATATACCACAGTTTGTTTATCCATGTTCCTATAGATAGATACCTGGCTATTATGAATAAGTCAATTATGAACATTCTTTTTATTTTATTTTATTGAACATTCTTATACAAGGATTTTTATGAGTATATGTTTTCTTTCTCTTTGATAGATGTATATGAGTGGAATTGCTGGGTTATAGTGTAGATGTTTAACTTTTTAAGAAACTGCTAAAAATCTCAGCAGCAATATATGAGAGTTCCACTTCCTCTCTAATGTTTGGTATTGTTTTCCTCTCCAATATTTGATCTGGTCAATCTTTTTTATTTAGAAAATCTAATGGGCGTATAGTGGTATCTTATTTGGGTTTTAATTTGCATTTGTCTGATAATTAATGATGTGCCTGTTGGCCATTTGTGTATCTTCCTTTGTGAAATGTCTGTTCATATCTTTTGCCCAATTTTTAAAAATTGGGTTATTTTTCTTTTTATTATTTAGTTTTAGGAGTTCTTTATAAATTCTGGATGCAATTCCTTTGACAAATATATGTGTTGTGAATATTTTCTCTCAGATTTTGTCTTGACTATGATTTTCTTAATGGTGTCTTTTGATGAGCAGAATTTTAAAATGTTTGATGTATTTCGATTTATCAATATTTTCCTTTATAGTTTATGCTTCCCTTGCAAACTATGGTTTTTTGAAACAAATCTAAAAGCCAAGAATTTGACATATTTGGCTTCAAGTTCTCCTTTGATAAGTCCCCCAATAATAGGACAATGGACAATTATCATTCCAGGGCCAAACAGGAGAGAGTTATGAGAGAAGTAAGCTTGTTGGAGAAAGTCCACTAATTGAGAGCATATATCATCCAGCCATATTTAATGCAGGGCAACTTTCCAGGGAAGGAAAAAGGATTTTCAGGCCAGATATCACTGGGCTTATATTTTACATTGCTTAAGTCAATCCAATCCATGTAGTAAAATCCCTGAAAATATTAAGAATCAAGTTTTTATCCATTGTGTTTGATTTTCATATCTATTTTTCCTAAATGTCCATCCTAACCCTAATCTAGATCAAAGGATAAATATATAATGAAAAATAATTTGGTAAAGTTAAATGTTCAATCCCCATATATTTTTTTAAAATCTAATACTGTACAAACAGAAAACAGTGTCTTCTTATAATGATGTTTTGGGAGACTACTGATTCAGCCAAGATGGAATAGCCCCATTTTTCCCAGGTCCTCCTGGACATAACACAACAAACAAATACAGGACGACTCTGAAAGGCGGCAAGAAGGTAGATAGCCTAGAGACCTTGGGGCTTGAGGGAAAACACTGCAGTGAGTTCCCTTGGCTTCATTATTGCCATCCATATATCCAGAACAGAGCATGGCAAAAGTCTCCAACCCAGAACTGCCAACAGGTAAAGACAAACAAGTTCCAAGAAAAGCTTGTTTACCCCTACCAAAGGACCAGGGAAAGGGTGGCCTAACAACACAATATCTTTTTTACAATATCTTCCCTACACCAGATAAACAGCATAGAACATGTACATCTCATGCCCCACAGTTTCAAGAGTGTTCCACTTGGGGGTAATAGGTGGTACTCTAATTTTCCCACCAGGTAGTGTCAGTAAGCTGAGTGGGAAGCTGATTTTCTATTCTCTGTGCAGTGGAAACATATGGTGCTCAAATTCCCTTCCCAGGGTAGTTTCAGTGGGGTTCAGCAGTTGGCTGAGTCTTTAGCCCCACCCAGCAGCAAGGAGTCATAATAAGGCGGTGAGAGTTGGGGCTAGTCACCACTATGCTTCACTCCTACTACCTCCCACTCCCTGTGTCACTGGGCCCAGTGAAGAGCTGAGTCTCCCCTCCAACCTCGGGTCAAAAGACTGAACAAGGCAGTGTAAGTCAGAACTAGTAAGCATTCCATTTTCCTCCTATCCCTGATGTCAGCAGGGTCATTGCAGATCTGGCCCTCCAAACTCACCTGGCAGCAGTAAGACTGAATGAGGTGGTATGAAGCAAGGTTATTCATCGCTTCTGTTACCCCAACAATGGTGTTAATAGTGTCCACTAGGAAGCTGACTCTCCACACCAACCCATCAGTATCCCAATTTCACTGGGAAGATGTCAGTGGGACTGAGAGGGAGAAGCAGAACTTCCACCCTATCCATCTGCAAAGAGGCAGTGTGAGTCAATGCCGCACTGTTGCTGGGATGGTTTTGACAGAACCCCATTGGGAAGTGTAACATATACTTTACCTGGCCCAGAAGCTACACCTTAATAGGTAGAATGCCTGCTAAAATAAAGATTAAACAGGATCTCTATTCTCACAGTAAAATATCCAAAATGTCCAGGATGCAATAAAAACTCAATCTTAATAGCAAGAACCAGAAAAATTGGACAGTAGTGGGGAAAATGCAATAGTAGGTGAGAGGAATGAGGTGTTGAAATTATCTGACAATGTTTTTAAAGTGGCTACCATAAAAATGTGTTAATAAGAAGTTATAAATTCTCTTGAAACAAATGAAAAAAATAGAAAAAGAAGCTATAAAAAGAAGCAAATGGAAATTGTAGGACTGAAAAATATAACCAGAATGAAAAACTTGCTCAATGGGTCAATAGCAGAGTAGAGATGACACAAGGTTAGAGTCAATGAACGTTAGTTCAGATTGATAAAATTTACCTAATTTTAACAACAGAGAGGAAGTAGATTAATCTCAGGGACCTATGGAACAATAATAAAAGAGATAACATTTGGTTCTTGAAGTTGCAGAAGGAAAGGAGAGAGATAGACTGAAAAGTTACTTAAAGATATAATGGTCGAAATCTCTCCAAATTTGGCAAAAGAAATAAATTTACAAATTCAGATAAGGTAAACTCAAAGAATACATGCAAAGACATCATAATGAAACCTGTGAAAACTAAAGACAAAAAGAAAATTTGAAGGCAGCCAGAGAAAAATGACCCATTACTTATAGGGGAATAGTAATTGCCAAGACAGCAGATTTATCATCTGATATTATGAAGACCAAAATGAAGGGGCACATTCTTTAAAGTGCTGAATAAAAAGAACTGTCGAGATTGAATCCAAACGACCGCACTCGCGCACTCGCCGGATCTGTGAGTTCCCCAAAGCCGCGGCGGCCGGCGCACCTCCCCCATAGGCGGCTCCGCGGAGAGAAAGGAAACAGTAGCAGAGATTGAATCCAAACGACCGCACTCGC
>PVIY010059602.1:0-11965 GCA_004026745.1 Myrmecophaga tridactyla | reverse complement strand
GTCGTGTTCGTAAGGTGCCTTTTCCCTCCCCACCCTTAGGAGGGTCTACATAGGTATTACTGGCACCAGCTGGATTTTCCCGGACTAAGCTGGCCTCCTACCAGGGGGAAGGAGTCACCTGCGTCAGTTTTCCCTGAGGGTGAGACCCGGCGGGTTGAAAGACTTTCCTGCCAAGTCTCTGGGCTCTGCCTTTCTTATCCTGCCCAGTAGGTGGCGCTCGTCTGCCTGCGGGTCCCACCAGCAAAAGATGTCGTGTCTCCTTTAATTTTGGAAGACTCTCCCTGCCGGGGGCGTGATTGAGACAGAGGAGAGGTTGTAGGCTGGTTCCAATGGCTTCAATTTGCCAAGCCCTGGAGTCTGCGTTCTTTGAGAGAGGGATTCCACCTAAGTCGGGCTTCACCCCTCCCCTGGGGAAGGCGCATGTGGGAGACAGCCCTGAGAGCAGTCTGTTTCTGCCTATGCGTGGGGCAGGTGCAGCCTGAGAAGTCCCACCGCTGAATCCAGAGGCTGCCAAGTCTCCGTACAAACTGCCGGAAAAACCCCCGTTTTGTCCCCTTTCCGCTTTTCCGGTTAGCCCACTAAGCGACTTCTGACTTGCCCGGTTTCGCGTGAGCTGGGGGCTATTTTTCGTAATCAGAATTTGTTTATTAATGCCGCAGTTGGCACTTGGTTGGATTCAGTCCCTGCTACTGTTTCCTTTCTCTCCGCGAAGCCACCTATGGGGGAGGGGCACCGGGCGCCAGCCGCAGTGGCTTTGGGGAACTCACAGATCCGGCGAGTTGCGGTCGGTCTAAGCTGCTCCCGTTCTGGGTGCGCTGTGTGTTTGGTCACTATCATGGTTCCGGGAGCTGTTCTGCATTGTTTCTGGTTATCTAGTAGTTGTTCTAGAGGACGAACTAAAACGCGCACCTTGCTAAGCTGCCATCTTGGCCCCCCCCTCTATCTGTTCCACTATTGATGGACTTTTCTGTGGTTTGCAAGTTTTAGCTATTATGAACAGTACTTCTATGAACATTTTTATACATGTCTCACATGTCAATATTTCTGTCATATGTATTCCCAGGAGTGGAATTATTAAGTATGCATATGTTCAGCATTTCCAAATTCTTCCAGTTTTTCAAAGTGGTTCTATAAATTTATTCTTCTATTAGCAGTGTGTATGAGTTCTAGTTTCTGTTGGTTCTAGTCAACACTTGGTATTATCTATTTAATTTTCATTCTTCTGGGGGCTAGACACACTAATGTCTCATTGTAAATTCAATTTGCTTTTCCCTGAAGATTAAATATATCAAGCATGTTTTCAAATGTTTACTTGATTTGTAGGATTCTTCGCATATTCCAGATGTGGGACCTTTATTAGATATATGTATTATAAATTATTTCTTCCACTTTTTAATCTATTTTTGTATATCACATCACCCTAAAACTTCGTAGCTTAAAATGATGAAGTATGATATCTAACTATTCTGTGGGTTGACTGGCTCAGCTGGGAAGGTGTTTTCTGGCCTTGCTTGGAGTCTGTCTTGTGGTTACAGTTCGATGGCAGAAGGGACTGGAATCATCTGGAGGCTCAAGTGGGCAGGAAAGTCCAAGCTGGTGCAGCCTTGCTTCTATCTCCATGTGGCATCTCATCCTCTGGGCCTTTCTGTGTGACCTCTCTCTCCAGCAGGGTAGCTGGGTTTCTTACTTGTTGACTGGTTTCTAAAAGCACAGAAGCAGAAGCTGCCAAGACTTCCTATTAAGACTCAGACCCAGAATTGTCAGTGTCAATTCTGGCACATTCTGTTGGTTAAAAGGAGCCCAAGGATCAGTCCTCAGGCCTCATTTAATAAATCCCAAGGCAAATCAAAACATGGATCAGGATGACAGGAATACAAAAATGTGCCAAAGAAGCAACAGATGTCAAAGTACCTGGTTTTGGGTTGGAACCAGTGCACCCTCCCCCACCCCCGCCATAAACTCCCCCTTTCCTACTTTCTAGCTGTTTGGCTTGGGTCTGTTGCCTCTTTAAGCCTCATTTCTTCTGTCAATTAATGTGCAGTGAATCCCTAAAATGTCTAGGCGTGGTGTGAGGGGCTGGGGGTGTGGTGGTGAGCAAAACCAGATGTGATCCCTGCCCTCACAGAGCTTGTAGACTAGTGAAGGAAACAGACATTATTCGGATAGTTGACGGGTTGACAAGGATCAGAGGCGTCCTGGAAAGGATGGGAAGTGAGGGCAGGTACGAAGAGGAACAGCGAATACAGATAACTCGGTTTCCTTCTCTGTAAGGCGTGGACGATGATGATAATAATGCCATCTGATGGGGGCACTTGTGACGAATAAATGAAATGATGCAGGTAAGTATTTTGCACCGATCCTACTTGCTGATGGGAAGTCAGCCCTACATTTTTGGGAACCCACCCACAGAGACAGGAGTGGCAGCAGGCCTTGGAAGATAGGAAGACCCATTCCTATATCTTCTCTCACCTGCCCAGTGAGATGTTATCACTCCCCTCCAGGAGGTGAAACAGGAGTCAGCGAGTCGTGCTCAGAAACGAGATCCTCTCCCCTCCTGAGAGATCATGGACCAGAATTAACCTTATGGAAGTCAGACAGGGCAAAGCGTTCCGCGAGGCCAAGAAGGGGGTAGTCTTTCATTTGACACAGCTGGCTTCTGTCCACGTTCCCTTCTCCTTGCGGCATTTTCTAAGAGGAGTTCCCAACCCTGAGAGGAGGGGGTGAGGGTTCCTTACCTTTTTTGGGTGCAAAAATAAGATTCTGGATACAGATGCAGGCACTGGAGGGCGGTTGAGACACTGAAGGGATCCTCGGGATGTTTTTCGAGGCGTTTAGGACAGTTTTATAAGATGGAGAAACTAGCCACCCTCTAGGACAGCTCGTGTGTGTTATAGGATCTTACTAGGCTTGTCAGGGAACAAGAAATGGCCTTGGCTCTACGGAGCTGGGGCTTAAGGCAGAGACACAGATTTTTAGATTTGCCAGTTCATCTCGCCCCATGGGTCTCAAGCATGGCTGCACTTTTAGAGTTACCTGGGGGCTTCAAGAAATGTCATTGTCCAAGTTGCACACCTAGAGATTGTGATTCAGTTGGTTTGGGGCAGGTAGGGGACTAGGCATTCTTGGTTTTTTTTTATTTTTATTCATTTATTTTTTTGCATGGGCAGGCACCAGGAATTGAACCAGGGTCTCTGGCATGGCAAATGAGAACTCGCCACTGAGCCACCGTCGCACTGCCCTGGGCATTCTTTTTTAAAACTCCCCCAAGTGATTTAAATATGCAGCCAGCCACCAATCTAACCCATTTCCCCCATCCCCTGCCCTAGCCTATGTGTATTTAATCTTGTAGATGAATAAACAAAGACTCTGGGGGAAATTAAATAATTGACCCAAAATGAAGGCCAGTCAGTTATTGGCTGCAAGATCTGAACTAAGACCTAGGGCTCTCTCCTTTACTCCATAGCAGAATCTTTTCAACAATAATACTTTGGATCAATTTTCTTACAGAGAATAGCTACAGTGCTTATGTCTTTAAACTGAATTCTGGATATATTATTTGAATAGTCTAGTGCAGTCCGGTAGGACACCATGTTGAGACTGGACTGTTTCAGAAATATTTGTGACCTGTCTTCCCAGGATCTGGAATCTAATCTCTGATGGTGAGCTCAGGTTTTGGAGTCCCGAAAGCCTGGTTTCAATTGGGGCCTCTGTCACTGTCAGCTGTGGGATCTTGGCCAAGTTTCTTAACATCTGTAAGCTTCAGTTTCTTCACCTTAGAGAGTCCACACAGATTTGTGTCCTGATATGAAAATTAAATAAGACCCATGTCTTAAAGTGTACTGAGTACACAATTTGTAGTAGTAGCAATAATAATAATAATAATAATAATAACGATTATTATTATTATGTTCCTGTGTCTTTGCCTTCTAGATGAGTGACTCTCAGCTAGGGGTGGTTTTGCAGCCCCCACCCCGAGAACATTTGGCAATGTCTAGAGATGTTTTTGATTGTGATCACTGGGTGGGGAGTGGGCAGGTACTGCTGACCTCCAGTGGTAGGGACCAAGGATGTTGCTAACGCGACAAAGTGCTATTTGGCCCAGTGGTGTTGAGATTGAGAAGCCCAGGTCTAGATATCTGAAAAGAAGTCGTAGCTTGCAGACCTGAGCTGTTGGGTGGTAACAGGATGATAATTCTTGATTCTTGCACTGGGAAGGCAGGGAACAGTGAGTTTAGAGGGCTATGGACAGCCCCGTCTGTACTCTGAGCCACCACAGAGGTAGGACTTGCCACCTCTTTGCTTCGAAGTTACTGTGGTGACTTGTATATTATAATAGCACTTGAGATTTATGCTCTTTAGGGGTGCCGTGAGATTAATCCCACACCCCAAGGCTAGAGAGGGTCTTATGATAGGCTACGTAAAGACAAGACAATTGCACCAGGTCCCCCGGGAGGGCTGCCTTTCTCCACAGTTATGCTTCGGGCACCTAGGAGTTGCATTAGCTCTCTCCCCTCTCCTGAGCTCACCATAATAAATGCCAGCTGCCACAGTTGGGAAGCATGAGTGTTGGCAAATGGAGAGCTTAGCTTGTCTGGTTGTAGTCTTGCATCTTAACTTATTTATCCTAAAAATAAAGTGAGTGCAATACTGCTAGGCAGGCTCTGTTATGTGAGAAGAGAGGAATGCATGTAAAAATTCTTGCTGAGAACACAAAGCGTTTTCCCGCTTGTCAAAGTGCCACTTGTTTATTTCAGCTGCTGTTGAGGGAGCGGTCTCTAGGTGGCACCACGCCATTGCAGCAGAGGATGAGTTTCTGTTCCCAGAGGTTGTCCTGAGTATCGGGACACACACCCCACAGTGAAAAATACAGTAACAGGAAAGATTTAGTTCTTAAAATAAGTCAGCAGCCCGGTGAAGCAAATACTACCATGGCAGGTACATTTTCTTGCCTGAACTGATGGAAAAGGGCATTTACTGCCTACAGGCTTCTGGCTACAGGTATCAAAATGATAAAAATACACAATTAAATGAAACTGAGCAGCAGGTCTGGCCTCAGAAGGGAATGAGAATCAGCTGGGCTCAGCCGTGGGTCTGGGATCTGGCATGGAGGCTCCTCCTCAATGACAGGACAGGAGAGAATGGCTGTGTCACTAGGCGCGGTTTGCTGTCTTCGGTAGGGGCCCTGGGCTACGTGTGATGAGATGTGAGCTTGTGGCTAACTGTTGAGTGAATGTGGAATTGTGACACGGAGACCCTTTTGGTTGTCCACCTGGCTCTGCCCTGAATGATAAAAGCTTCAATTTTTTTCATCAGTGGGAGGTAAGGAAAGTGAAGAGCATATGAGGGAATGGAATGGACCATATGGGAATGGAGACTCCTATTTGAGTGTCGTCATGGTGGCAGTGGCCCATTAAACTCTCTAATCTCAATGGTAAGGGGATTTCCGGATCATTGCGTCCAGTACAAGCTGACCATCATCCTGTCACTTTTCTCCCCACTCTGTAGGTCAATGTTTTAGGAAGGGAAGGGGGGGTACAGGGAAAGGGCAGCTTTGGATCCAGTAGTCCTGCATCCCAGCCCTGCCAGCAACTGAGCTCTTTGACCTTGGAAATGTCATTTAACTTAAGCCTACATGCTCTCATCTGTAGAATGAGGAGAAAATGGGTAGGGACGTTGTGAGGAGTTTATGTGTTGTTACCAGTCAACAAATCTGTTCTCTCTTCTTCTTGGGAATAACAGCTAGACCAGATTTCCAGTTCTTTTGCAGTGGCCGTGTATATTATTTCCAGGCTGGCTTATAAAAACTTCCTGGGATATCGTTCTCTCTCTCTTCCTTTGCCTGCCAGCTGGATTTTTTTTTTTTTTTTAACATGGGCAGGTACCAGGAATCGAACCTGGGTCCTCGGGCATGGCAGGCAAGCATTCTTACCTGCTGAGCCACCGTGGCCCGCCCGCCAGCTGGATTTTGATGTTCACAGTGACCTTGGAAGGCAGGCATTGACAGTAATAAGATCTCATAGAGCCTGGATCCCTGAATTACTATGTGGAGCAGAACTACCTCTTGCTATCAGGCTGCCCACTGGACCTTATGAGAGCAAGAATTAACTTCTTTTGCATCCACAACTGAGATTTGGGAGATTTATCTGTGGGGAGTCTAGCAATACTATAATGAATAAACTGTTGAGAAAGATACATAGCTCAGAAGTTGGAAAATGTACTCTTCTTGTATTTCTTTATGGTTGAATTTTGGGGCAATAGGGACAGGCCAGTTAAAGAAATTGATGTTTCAACTGTCAGTCAAGAGTGAGACAGTGAAGAGTGGGCAAGAGTGAGACAGTCCTTGAGCTGAGAGAGAGAGCATCTTCCTCTTCCTCTTTTCTCAGGGTCCCTCTGATCTTGAAGGCATGCTGCCCTTGAACCCCACATCACAAGACCTTGGTTTCCTACCCTCGGCCATGGCAGTGATGGACCAGTTTCAGCAGCATTTGGCTTGTGCCCACCAGGGAGCAAATCTCCATGCATAACCATGTGAGCAGCCAGGACCGACTTTTAGGCACAGTGAAGCTGTGCTCTCTCCTGAGGAATTTGTGGATTGAGAGAAGTCATTGCTAAGAGCCATAGTTCCTGGATCCAGGTTGTTTCTTCTGACTGAGCAGATCAGAGGAGGAGGCATCCTGTGGCCTTGAGATCGGTGGGCAATTCTAGAGAGAGCTGCCCACAGCAGCAGCAGCTATAGGCTTGTTTTTGTGCTGGCCCCACTGTCCTCCAGCTGGGATTCCAGGCCACTGCGTTAGCAAGACAGTGAAGGGGCAAGAGACAGAAGAGGCCAGGATCTGGTTTCTAGTTTTCAAAGGACTCTTCAACAAGTAGTTACAGGACAGATTCCAGAGTTTGTGATGGGCTACTAGACCATCATCTCAGATTTCTCCTTCTAGCTGCTCCAGAATATAGAAGGCTAGAAGGAATAAATATTTTTTATCAGCACAATCGACTTTTTTCTTCTTTTTTGTGATAAATAACATATGTACAAAAAACAATAAATGTCAAATCACAACACAACAATTAGTTGTAGAACATGTTTCAGAGTTTGGTATGGGTTAATTCCTTTTGGTATAGGTTACAATTCCACAATTTTAGGTTTTTACTTCTAGCTGATCTAAGATAGTGGAAACTAAAAGAAATGTCAATTTAATGATTCAGCAATCATACTCTTTTGTTAAACCCTACTTTCTCTGTGTAACTCCACCATCACCTTTGATCTTTTTCCCACTCTTTAGGGATATTTGGACTACGCCCATTCTAAATTTTTCATGTTGGAAGGGGCTGTCACTAATATGGGGTAGGGAGATGTAACTGGCTGATGTTCTGGAGAGGCTGGGCCCTCTAGGTTTCAGGACTTATCTGGTCCAGGGACCCATCTGGAGGTTGTAGGTTTCTGGAAAGTTACCCTAGTGCATGGAAACTTTGTAGAATCTTATATGCTGCCCTAGGTGTTCTTTAGTATTGGCTGGAATGATTTTGGTTGGGGTTTGGCAAGTTATGATATGTAGCAATGTCTAACTGAAGTTTGCATAAGAGTGACCTCCAGAGTAGACTCTTAACTCTATTTGAACTCTCTCTGCCGCTGACACCTTATTTGTTAAACTTCTTTTCCTCCTTTTGATAATCACAGTTTATAGATCATAAGATGTAGTAGTGGCAGTGGGAATGAAAAACAGATTATAAAAGTGATCAATATTAGGGGGTCAATAAACAACCCAGTTTGGTGATTGATTTGAGGTTTAGAATGTCAGGAAATAGAATAGAGGTAAGAGATTAAAGATTTAAAGGAGAAGGCATCAAAGAGAAATGACTCTGCTCCTGTCTTAGGACAAACTCCCCACTTGTGCTCTGTTTTCCAACTCTTCTCACCAATCAAGTGCTTTGCCTCTGCAGTTTCCTCTTCTTTTCCCCCACAGCTTTACATTTTCCCTCTTCATGACCAAGCACATACATCTCTCATCTTAAAACAACAACAGCAACTTATATTAGACTTTGTTTTCTTTTGACTGTTGCTCCATTTATCTGCTCTTCTTTATATCCAAGCTTCTCAGTAGAGTTTTCTGTTCTTATTGTATCTATTTTGTTCCTCTCCTTTCATTCTCTCACCAGTGTCTTAAATGGGCTTCCTTCCCCACGCTCCACTGAGACCACTCTCATCCCGTAACCCACCTATTGCCAAGTCCAATAGTGAATTTTCAGTCTTTGCCCCACTGGGCCTTCTTCTGGAAGGATTTGCTTTCCTTAGCTTTCAGGGACTACACTCTTGATTTTCTTTCTTACTTCCCCAGTAGCTCTGTCTTCCTGGCTGCCTTTTCTCCCTCTGCTTCATCTCTAAATGTTGATGTGCTCCAAAGTCAGGTATTCCTCTTCCTCTCTTTGGTGCTCATCCTAACGTGTTCGCTGAGCTTATCTTTTCCTAAACTCATGGTGTGAAACATCCATGTAAAGCAGAGCCCTTCCCTCCACTATCTCCTAAGCCTACTTTATTTTTCTTCATAGCACTCCTCCCACCTAACGTTAAATTTTATATTTGTTTTTACGTGTTTATTGTCTGAGTTCCCTGATCCACCATGATCCATGAAGGCAAATGGCTTTGTCCTGCCCTGGCTGCATCTCCAGACCTACAGCAGTGTCTGTAGAGTGGGCACTCACCCTGTATTTTGTATTAAGTAAATGATCAGAGGTAGAACACCTGTGACTGGAAATATGCAAACACCTGTGACGGGAAATATGGGTCGAAAGGAGAAGCTGGTTTTAAGAAGATGATGCATAATCCAGGTTTAGATCTGTTGAGCTGGCAGGACACTCAGGTGGAGGTATGTGGGGCATTGCTGGAAAATCCTGGAGCCTAGGGGGAGGCTGAACTGGAGATGTCTGTTCTCCTGAAGGTGATATAGAAACCAAAGAGTGAGTGGGCCCTTTGATGGATGAGATTAGAAGGCTGAGGCTCAAACTTGGGGAAAGAAGGTGTGGACGGCTGAGGGGGAACAGAGCATAAGGAGGTATTGTCATGACTTGGGAACTCAGGCAAGAGATCCAGGAAGGAGAGGCCAGTTAGCAATTTGGAATGTTGTAGAAAAGTCGGAGAATGCCACTGATTTTTTGCAATTAGGCTGTTGGAGAACGCAGCCAAGCAGGCGAGAATTGCAGATATTTCAAGAGCTTCAGGTGTGGGAGGGAGTGATTCAGGTTATTGTGACATGCGTTTGACAAGGAAAGGAAGGCAGTTTAAGGGGGGCAGTAGCTGTGATAGGGGAGGCTTTTTGCCCCTGAAGGTGGGCGAGGCCTGGGTCACTTTGCTCGTTAGTGATTCTCGAGACCTTGGGTGCACATGTAAGCAAAACCAACAAGTTCAATATAACCAATTATTTATGTTGGAAAGTAATAGAAACCTGCATAAATTTACCAACAAAATTATGCTCAACAGCATAAAAACAATACTTTACAGCTAGCAAAAGGAATCTTCCAGTTGATCATAATCCACGCCCTTAACACATTGCTAACATTTATGAACGTCTGTCCCACTGGACCCCGGAAGCGCGTCCAGCTCAGCTCTCACTGAGAGCTGTTAGAGCTCAGGGGCGAAAATTCTGTTTCAGACTATAGGGTTACATTAGGATTTGAGCATAAAGAGGCTGTTTTCTGAGAGAGGGGCCCAGCAGAGATTTTTTTCAGTTGATTGAGGGTGAGAAGGTGTTAAGCCCAAATAGTCCCAATCAAAAAAGAACTGATCTGTCAGATTAATGTGGGAGACTTGATTCATTAGTACAGGGACTTAATCATTAATCTGATGTTTATCGACTCTAATGAGTGCCTGCCACATTCCAAACCCTTTGCAGGGCATCGAGGGAGACACGAAGAGGAATAAAAATAGGTGATCTCTGTTGTTAGGAAAACACCTCACATTTCTTAGTTCCCTTTAGAAATGTAGTCTCTCAATTGTCTCAACAACCCTGAGAGAGAGCTGTTGTTATTATTATCTTAATTTTTGTAGCTGGGGCTAAGTGAGCTGTTGAAGTCTCCTCAGGGGCAGAGCTGGGCCTGGTAGGCAGAAGAGAAACAACTCATGGAGTTTTAAAGGGAAAGATACTGAAGGGAGGCATTGGAGAAGTCAAAATAAGGGGCGAGGGGTATGAGCGCAGGAGAGGTGGGTCTTTGGAAGAAAGAGGGGTAGTTCTCCTACTGATGTGGGAGAAGGACGGGAAATGGGTATAAAGTGGGAGAAATGAGGATGTTCCTTCTGATTGCCCTCAACGTCATAGTCAAGTCTAGGATGAGATGGTTGTCTTTGAGTGAGTTTAAGATTGTTTAAGAAAAGCAAAGAAGGTTTGGTCTGGGTGCTGTGGGCATGTGGAAGGCCTCAGCAAATCCACAGGGGTTGGGGGTCTGGTTGGAGTTGGGTGCTGCTGGATTCTCAGGAGGCTCGCTGACTACCGATAGCCTCACCTCCTGACTCTGGAGTAGGAATGGGAGAGCAAACATACAGGACTGGAGATGGAGTCTGGGACCTTCCTTTTTGCTTGATAATTAGATCCTGTAGTGAAGGGATTGGGTCTTTCTCATTAGATGAAGTTCCCCTGCATTGCTTCCCACCTTGTACATAATAGGTGCTCAATAATTGGGGGTTGGGGGCAGATTGAATTGATGATCTCCTGTCCTCCGTTTTTATACAGGCTCCATAGAGAGGCCCAGGGAGGCGTTCTCTCCTGGTTTCCATTCTAAGGCTCCTTCGTTTATTTTACACTTCTCTATTGATCATATATGATATGTAAGAGATTATGCTGTGGGAAGCATAAAAGGTGAATCAGACATTGGTCCTCCCTCGGAGAGTCTTGAGCTCTGATTTGAGTTAAAAATTGTTGAGTGCTATAACAGTGGAAAAATGAAGTGCTCCACAGGACCACCTCCACTGGGGAGAAATAGGAAGGCGTCCAGGAGGAGGTGACCTTTAAGCTGAGCCATGAAAGAGTTTGGATTTGGCCATGAAGAGAGAGGAAAGAATGTTCCAGGTGGGGATATTATAAGGGCACATACAGGGATGAGTAGGTTGTTCAGTTCAACACTGCCCCAGGTACCCAACAGGTATTGAATTTATTTATTGAATGAAAGGATGAGAGTTGGCTGAAATGGGGCTAAAAGAGCATGGAAGGGAGACTGAAGTCCACATAATGATCATAACAAACGTGTAAAACTTAAGATGTGCCAGGCACTGTTCAAACATCTTCATATAAGTCAAGTAACTTAATTCTCGTGATGGTGCTATGACTCAGGGACGACTATTTTTCATCTTACAGGTGAGAAAATGGACAGAGTGGATAACAAGCTTGTCCAAAATTTAAAAAGATTGTAAATAGTAAGCTGGGATTTGACTCCAGGCTGTCTTGTTGGAAGACTGAGTGTCAGGCAAACAAGTCAGGACCTTTCTTATATTTGTATCTGCATTCTAAGCCTGACCACGCATACCTGAACCCACAAGACACAAGGGCATCTTCACCTCATTGTAATACGCACCTGGTCTCACACCTGCCCCCCATGCTCACTTTCTCCATCTTACTCAGGTTGGAAGGCATCTGGAGGCTGCAGGTGGCACCAGAGACTGCACGGGTAGAATCCCAGGGAAGCACTATTTCTGGAGCATCTCACTGCAGGCTCGGGCAGTGAGTGATAATTACAAATAAGTACAGCAATGGGCCTTGGTCTGACCTTGCCCAGTTCCTGAATTCCGCATTGTGGTTTTGTAGACTTAGCAGTATGGAAATATGCCAAAATAATTTGGACATATACGAGCCCTGCAAACTGCTTGGCCTTTGATCAAGTGTCTCTTTTTCCTTGTGTCATTTCTCATGCACACCGATGCATAGGCCAAGTTGTGTGTCTGAGGGATGGAGACGCTCACTCACCCTCTGAGGGTCAGGAGCCTGGG
>PVIY010059601.1:0-11980 GCA_004026745.1 Myrmecophaga tridactyla | reverse complement strand
TGCCTTTGGGGCAAACTCACCCTCTTCAACTGCTTGGGTGGGTCTGCTCTCCTGTACAGTGGTTTCTTGACTCCAGATCTCAGTTTCCATAATTCTGCCTCCAAAGTTATTTTTTCTCCAATGTGTCCCTTTTCTGCCCCTCTTAATCCAGACTGGCAGTGGTTCCATTTATACAGATCCCACAACACTCTTGTTGGTTTCCTATGTGAGAGGCTTGGATCATGCCCATCAGACAAAAGGACTTTCCAGAAGTCCTTCCTGGATAACTTTATTTCTGATTCTGACTTTTTTCTTATATGGCTGACTGGTTCCATGTTTAGTTAAATCCTCACATAGGGCACAATTCTCCAGGGTCTCCCTTTCTGGAAGCCTGGAGTTTCCCAAACCAACAATTCCTGGTTTCTTTTTAACCAAGAGTTCACTTCTCAGGCTATCTCTTTCCTGTTGCATTTCATTAAAAGCTGCAAAGAGAAATCAGGCTGCACTTTCCACATTTAATCTGCAATCTCCTCAACTAAAGAATCTGGGTTGTCATCTTTAAATTCTAACTTCCATCCAATAGCAGTGAACAATTTTGCAAGATTCTGTGCCACTTTAAAACAAGGATCTCCTTCTTTTACAGTTTACAATAAAATGTGCTTCATTTCTGCCTAAGGCCTTGTCATAGGTATCTTTAGAGCCCAAATTTCTGCCAATAGTCTCTTCTGGGCCTTCTCTAGCAAGTGCCTCATGACTCTTCCAGAATCTTCCCCTTTTCCATATAAAAAGCCATTCCAACACGTTCGGTATTGCAAACTGCAGCAGCAGCCCACTTCTAGTACCAAAACCTGTTTCAGTTTGCAAGTTGTCAGAATGTGATATACCAGAAGTGAAATGACTCTTAAAAAGGGGAATTTATTAAACTGCAAGTTACAGTTCTAAAGGTATGAAAATGTCCAAATTAAGGCACCAAGAAGAGGTTAACTTCACTCAAGAAAGGCTGATGAAATTTGGGGTTTCTCTGTGTCAGCTGGAAGGGCACATGGGTGACATGGCTAGCTTTCTTTCCCATTTCTTGTTTCCTAAAGCTCACCTAGGAGAATTTTCCTTACTTATCTCCAAAGGTCTCTGGCTGCATGGGCCCTGCTTATTCTGGTGGTTCTGGTGACTCTTTCACAAATGGTTCTCTCTTCAAGGACTCTAGTAAGTAGCCCCACCTTGAATGGGTGGAGACACATCTCCATGGAAACCATCTAATCAAAAGTTACCAACCACAATTGGATGGGTGACATCTCCATGGAAACAATCAGAAAGGTCCCACACAACAATACTGAATAATGAATAATGATCATGGCTTTTCTGCACACCTAATAGTTTCAAACCAGCACACTACAAATGGGAGACGATATTCGGAAACCTCATATCAGATAAGGATTTAGTATCCAGAATACATAAAGAGTTTCTTCAACTCCAAAACAGAAAGACAAACAACCCAATGAAAAAAAATGAGCAGAATACATGAACAGACACTTCTCAGAATAGGAAATACGAATGGCTAAAATGCACATGAAAAGTTGCTCAACTTCACTGGCTATTAGGGAAATGCAAATAAAAATCACAATGAGGTATTACTTCACATCCACTACAATGGTCATTATAAAAAAAAAAAGAAAATAACAAGTGCTGGAGACAATGTGGAGAAAGAGGAAAACTTAACCACTGTTGGTGGAAAAGTAAAATGGTACAACTGCTCTGGAAGGCAGTTTGACAGTTCTTTAGGAAGTTATGTATAGGCATATTATATGATCCACCAATCACATTACTAAGGATATATTCAGAGGAACTAAAACATCCATCAATGGTCAAGTGGCTAATCAAGCTGTGGTATACACATATGATTGAATACTATGTAGGTGTAGAACTGAATACAGTCACAAAACATGTAACATCATGAATAAGCTTCATGGACATTACACTGAGTGAAATTAGCCATAATAAAGGGACAAATACACCATGGTCTCACTAATATTAACTAACATTAATGAATGAACATTCAGAGTTAAATCTAAATACACAGGTTATCAGGAAATAGAAATAACGTAGAGATTGGGCATTTGGTGCTGAATCATATTGTTGTCCACTATAGGCATTACTAAGTTATACAGTCTCAGTCTATAGCCCTCAATCTTTCCTTCTGATTCCATACATGCCCCCAGACTTTCATCCTCAATCATACTCACATTCAGCATCCATTCACATTCAGCTTCATTCAATGTATACTATTGTTCTATAATTAGATAATATTGTGCTATTCATTTATTAATTTTTAAAATCAATCCTGTTACACAATCTGTATTGGCTATTAGGGAAATGCAAATAAAAATCACATTTAAAAATCACAAATAAAAAATCTAGTTTGCTAGCTAATGCAATGCCATATACCAGAAATGGAATGGATTTTAAAAGGGGGAATTTAATAAATTACAAGTTTACAGTTCTAAGGCCATGAAAATCTTCAAATTAAAGCATGTTTATAAAAATGTCCAAACTTAAGGCACCATTAAGAGGTCACCTTCACTTAAGAAAGGCCACTGAAATTCAGGATTTCTCTCTCAAGTGGAAAGGTGCCTGGTGAATGTGGTGAAATCAGATAGCTTTCTCTCCAGGAGTCTTCTTTCATGAAGCTTCCTCCGAAGCATTTTCCTTCTTCACCTCCAAAGGTCTCTGGCTGCGTATGTTTTCATGATTCTCATGACCCTGCTTTGTTGCTCACAAGCTTTTTCCAAAATGTCTCCTCTTTAAAGGATTCCAGTAAACTAATTAAGCCCCACCTGGAATGGATGGATTCATATTTCCATCAAATAAAAAGTTAATACCCACAATTGGGTGTGTCACATCTCCATGGAGGTAATCTAATCAAAAGATTCCAACCTACATTGTTGATTGGGATTAAAAGAAATGGCTGCTCCTTCACATTTGAATTAGGATTAAGATGTGGCTTTTCTAGGGTACATAATCCTTACAAACCAGCACAGAAGGTGTACAGGAAAAAGCACAATCAATGCACAGTAGGGTATATAGTCAACAGTAACATTGTAATATGCATCCACTGAATCTATCAAAGGCATTATGCCAAAACTAAATGTCAACAGATGGGGTTCATGGAAGAGGGATATGGATTCTTTGTGGAAGAAAAGTAAATGACTTCATATAGATTATGGTTAGCAAAGTCATGTCTATTTACTTAGGTTGGATTGTATTATGTGTAAATAAAACTCTTCTAAAATGACAGAGAGAAACAAGTGCTAGAGAAAATGCAGAGAAAGAGTTGCACCTATTCACTCCTGGTAGGAAGACTGAGAACTGCAGTCCCTTGGAGAGCTTATGGTGGTTCCACAGGAGGCTAGTGGTGGGGTTGTCATAAGATCCTGTAACCCCCTTGCCCAGTATCTACCTGGAGCAACTGTGTGTGGGGACACAATTGAATATTTGCACACTGCAGTGTTCAAAATTCACAATGGATGGAGGTGGCCTAAGTATACAATGACTGAGGGAAGGGGAGGAAGGAGGAACTGTGGTATATACTTATAATGTACTACTGAGTGACTGCAAAAAAGAATGAAGTTTTGAGGCATGCAAATAGGTGAATGAAACTTAAAGACTATGTAAAATAAAATGTCAGAAACAAAACAAAAATGATTGTCATGCCTCACTCATATTACTACCTATAATATAAAAACTCAGTGAATTAAAGTTGTGAGCATGGGTTATAAAGTTAGAGCCTATTGTAAAGGGCCCTACATTGTAAGCTCTTAAAGAGTGACTATACTCAAGAGTTCTATTAATTCCAAATTCTGAGATACTGAGCTATTGGCATATAACCTGGGTGTTCCCCAAAATTTGGGTATTTATGTAACACTGAGACTGAGAGTTAGAGCTCTGAAGCTAGGAAAGGCAGCACTACCCCATACAGGAGCTGCCTGAAAAGTTAAAAAAAGGGATCAGACTGACTAGAGATATGAATGAAACTGATCTGGATAGGCCTAAGTTAAGTTAGAATACTGGGTAAAGGATGATATGGTGCATATTTAAAAAATTCAACCCCCATGTAGGACCAAAGGGAGACATGCTTATTTGGTTCAAAATTTATATTTTGGGTAGTGCAATGTCTAATTTAACATGTATGGTCAATTTAGTTCAATACTATAAGTACATGGAATCTTAAATAAGGCAATGAGATCTTGTTTGTTTTTTCCAGGTTATTGGAATATCCCAATATATCCTAAAGAAATTTGGGCAGTGAATAAAAAAAGTATTTGCAAAGTCTCCTTGAGGGAGTAGGGAGAAAGAAGAAAATATTCACCTTCCCCAGTTGGAGAATTTCTCATTTTTGCAAGCAGTGAGAACACCCAAATCAATAGGCTGGGTCCTCAACATTTGTGTTTGTCCCTATGAAACGTATTCCTGCAAAGGACAAACTAAGCCTACTTATTATTATGGCTAAGAGTCACCCCAGAGAAGCTCTTTTGTTGCTCAAATGTGGCCTCTCTTTCTAAGCCAACTTGGCAGGTGAATTCACTACCCTCTTCTACTATCTCAGACATGACTCCCAGAGGTGTAAATCTCCCTGGCAACATGAGACAGAACTCCTGGGAAGCTAGGATTCAGTATCATGGGATTGAGAAAGCCTTCTTGACCACAAAAGGGGAGAGGAATGATGGAAAAAGTTTCAGTGGCTGAGAGGTTCAGAGTTGAGAGGTTATCTTGGAGGCTATTCTTACACATTATATAGATAAACTTTTTTAGTTTATGGTGTACTGGAGTGGCTGGAGGGAAGTACCTGAAACTATAGAGCTGTGTTGCAGTAGCCTTGATTCCTGAAGATGATTGTATAACAACATATATGTGGCTGTGGGTTTGTGAAAACCTTGTGTCTGATTTTTCTTTTATCCAGGATTTGGACAGATGAGTAAAAAATATGGATAAAAATAAATAATGGGGAGATAAGGGGTCAAATAAATTGAGTATATTAAAATAACATTGGTCAATGAGAGGGAAAAGTAAGGGATGTGGGACATATGAGTTTTTCTTTTTATTTCTTGTTCTGGAGTGATGCAAATGTTCTAATAATGATCATGATAATGAATACACAACTATGTGATGATATTGTGAGCCATTGAGTGTACACCTTGTGTGGACTCTGTGTGTGTGAAGATTTCTCAATAAAAATCCTTTAAAAAAAACAGCATGATATTAGCACATGACAGATACATTGACCAATGGAATTTAATTAACTGTTCAGAATATACCCTCATATCTAGGGCCACTAAATTTTTTTTTCTGTTTCTAGTCTTCAGATATTTATTCACTGACCTAAAACATGTCCATCACTATACAACATAGGCAACAACAGAAGCATATTCATTTGCCGTAGAAGACTGCAAAATTATGACTTCACATTCTACCCATACACAAATTATATTTCCACCAAAGATCTTTACAAGTCAGCCACCTAATATCCAATAAACTCCAAATCCCCTCAAACATTCTCCCTCACAGAGACATAATAACTTATGCCCACAACCTCCCAAATTTCTGAAAAATATGATTTCCTTTATTTTTCCATTGAAAACATTCTTCAGTATGAATTTCTGGATCTCCACTCAGGGGTATAATCCTCCTAATAAAGATTTTTTCCTCTTACTTCATAGTTATTCCTAATTTGAGTACTTTTTAGCACATTAAGGTTTGTGTTTCACTGAATAGTACACACAATAATTACATTTCATTCCTGTGGAGTCCACTCATTTTGCTTAAAGGATAAACTACAAATTCAATCTCTTCTACAGTGAGTTCATACAATTTGTCATGTATAATTTCTTTGGCTTGCTTATCAGAGTGGGAGAAGAGGACACTACATTTCCATCAGATTTTTATTGAGTTCTCTCATGCATCAGACCACCTACTAAGGGCTTTGCTACATAGATGACATTCATACAGATTCTCTGCAGTGTGAATTTCCTTCTATTAACAGAAATAATATGCATGACTAAAAGCACTACCATGTTGGCTAAAAACAGTGTTTCTTCAGTATGTGAGTTCTCTGTTGTGTTTAAATATTAAAGGTATGGCTGAAGTCTTTTCCATATTCAAAATATGTATAGTGTGAGTTCTCTTACTACATCTAAGGTCATAATATTGACTTAAAGTTTCCCCACATTGATGACACTGAGAATTTCTCTCAAGGTTGAATAATTTCACATGGTCTAAGAACAGAAAAAAAAATGTTTTCCTATTTAGATTCCATTCTCATGGTTTCTGTCCACTGTGCATTCTCTCATGTTATCTGAGAGCATAACTTTAGTGAAAGCTTTCCCACATATATGACATTCATGGAGCTTCTCTCCAATGGGAGTTCTTTCATGTTGTCTAAGTTCCAGATAATGACAGAAGGCTTTCCCACAGGTATGGCATTCATACAGTTTCTTTCCAGTATCTTTTTTCTCATATTGTCTAAGATGAGATTGTCAGAGAAAGGGCTCTTACACATACATGGCATTTATGGATTTTCTTTACAGTGTGAGTTCTCTCATGTGATTGATGATGAACAAATTGACTGAAGACTTTGTCACAAATATTGCAATCATAGGGCTTCTCTCCAATATGAGTTCTCTTGTGTCATCTGAGGGCAGTACAGTGAATGAAGGCATCCTCATGTATGGCATTCATAGGGTTTTTCTCCAGTGTGATCTCAGTTATGGCATTGATAGTCTTTCTCTCCAGTGTGTGCTCTTTCATGTTCTCCAAGATAAGCATGTTGACTGAACGTTTTCCCACAGGTATGATATTTATAGGATTTCTCTCCAGTGGGGGTTATCTCATGTTGTCCAAGATGAGCATACTGACTGAAGGTCTTTGCCCATAGATGACATTTATGGAGTTTCTCTCTAATGTGAGTTCTCTCATGTCATGTGAGGGCAGAACAAGAAATGAAGACTTCCTCACAGATATGGCATGCATAGTGTTTCTCTCCAGTGTATGTGCTTGTGTGTCTTCCACTGTCAAGAAATTTATGAAACTTTCCTCACACAGAAGGCATTCATATGGTTTATTAATATTGCATGTTTGTTGTAAAAAAATTTAATAAAGACCTTATCACTTTGATGACATTCTAGTGTGAATCTGACTATGTTGATTAAGACATGACTGGCTACTGAGGGTTTTTGTAAATGGTTTGCTAAAATATGATTTCTTTCTCATGGGAATTGATGCATGTAGATTCACTGTGGATCTTAGAGTGGAATCTTCTTGCCAGTAATTACCTTTAAAGGAATTGTTTTGAGTGTGAGTGAGCTGCAATGGCATTATCTTAGAAACGCCTTTCCTGAGGGAAGTTGCATGAATATCATTTCTTGCTTTTTACAGGCACTTTTCCTGTCTGGAATCTCATTTTGGAGGAATCTCATTCCTCCTCTCCACACTTCCTCTTCTTGTGCCAATTGAGAAAGCACATCTGATTTGAAGGCCTGACATCCCACTAAGACTAGATGGTTGATATTCTCCAACATTACTTCTCTGAACAGCTTTCTCTGGAATATGCCTAGCAATGCACACTCATCCTGGATGAAGTCTACAGCTATGTCTTTGAAGGTTATTGACTCCTGTGGTTTCATTGTCAGTAGCTTAGCTGATAACTGTCTTTCCTTGGATTTTCATTCAAAATCATATAAGCAGTAGGTGAGCAAAGCAGAACTATGGTTGGCAACACTATCTTGCATCCATCACCACCATATTTCCACTGTTTTTGACAATGCTGCCAGGTCTCATCAATTGGAAAAGACTACTCTCTTCAAGAAATGGTGCTGGGAGAATTGTATATTCATTTGCAAAAGAATGAAAGAGGACCCATATCTCACATCATATACAATAAGCAATTCAAAATGGTTCAAAGACCTAACTATAAGAATAAGGACTAACACCAGGACATCTTCAGGAACTTGTGTTGGGCAATGGTTTCTTGGATTTTACACCCACAGTACCAGTAACAAAAGAGATATTAGATAAATGGGACCTTCTCAACATTAAAAACCTTAGTGCATCAAAAGACTTTGCCACAAAAGGGAAGAGACAAACTACTCAATGGGAGAGAATATTTGGAAGCCGCATATCTGAGAAGGGTTTAATTTCCAAAAGAAATAAAAAAACTTACAACTCAACAATAAAAAAAACAAGCAAACTAAAAAATGGACAAAAGGCTTGGTGTATTCCTTCTTCATCTCCAAAGGTTGCTGGCTCGTGGACTCTGCTTTGTGGTGGTGCAGCGTTCTCTGCTCTCTTTGAATCTCTTATTCTCCAAAATGTTTCCTCCTTTACAGGACTTCAGAAACTAATCAAGACCCACCTGAATGGGTGGAGACACGTCGTCACTTAATCCAGTTTAACAACCACTCTTGATTAAATCACATCTCCAGGGAGATTATCTAATTACAGATTCAAACATATAGTATTGAATAGGGATTATTCTGCCATTATGAAATGGAATTTTGATAAAAATGTGGCTTTTCGAAGGTTCATACACCCTTTCAAACCAGCACAACATTTCTCCAAAGAGGATATACAAATGGCTAAAAAGCACATGATAAGTTGTTCAACATCACTAGCTAAAAGGGAAATACAATTAAAAACTACAATAAGGTATTATTTCACACACAGTAGAAGGGCTACTATTAAAAACAACAGGAAACTACAAGTGTTGGAGAGGATTTGGAGAAATAGGGCACTCATTAATTGCTGTTACAGATATAAAATGGTGCAGCCACTATGGAAGACAGTTTGGCAGTTCCTCAGGAAGCTAATCACATATGACCCGGCAATTCTACCACTGCTAATTATAAACCCAGAAGGACTGAAAGCAGGGACTCAAACAGATATTTGTACACCAATACTCATAGATTATTCACATTTTCCAAAAGATGGAAGCAACCCAAGTGTTCATCAACAGAAGAATGAATAAAAAATATATATGATATATACACAGAACAGAATATTATTTTACCATATGAGGTGGTGAAATCCTAATACTTATGATAATAAGCCTGAACAAAAACAAATAGGTGTCCAGGGGTTACTTTAGAGTTAGAAAATGGTTAGTTGATGCTCAATTTGTACAGAATTTCTAATAAGGTTGATTGTAAAGGTTTGGAAATGGATGGTAATGATGATAGCACATTATTTTGAGTGTAATTATCAGCATTGAGTTTTATAGATGAGAAGGAAAACTTTAGGTTCTAGATATTATTAGAATAAAAATTAGATGATAAAACACAGGACTGTATAACATACTAAATCCATTTCAGATAATGAACAATAGTTAATAGTACAAATATTAAAATGTTCTTTCATGAATTATAACAAATGTATTGCACTAATACAAATTCTTAATAATAAGGTAGTATATGAAAAAATATGGATAACAGCTAAAGGTATTATTTTAATAATTTTTCAGTTGTTACAAAGGTAACTACTGTTACAAAAAAAAATAGTGCAATTACTAAAATGCATTCTATCATCAATTATAACAAATGTCCCACACAAGTGCAGGGTGTTGTGGTAGGGTGCTTTATAGAATCCTTTATTTTATGCCTCATTGGTCTGTAAAACTATACTTCTCTAATAAAAACTTAAAAAATAATAAAAATAAAAAGGTAACTGAATAATAACTTGAAAGTTCATATTGTGTCAATTAGATATCAACCCCCCCAAATTTCCTTAGAATGAAAAACAAATTAATTAATTCAATGTCAAATCTGATACAAGAAATCTGAAAGTTTGTCACAATCAGATCCTCTGTAAAAAAGACAACTCAAAAATTAAAGCAATGAAAAATAATTATAATTGTGTTATATAATTGTGTTAGATATGAAATAGCAATTAAAAAAACAGAAAAATTGATGTGGTAAGATTAATCTAAGACAAAATAGATTTCAAATTGAAGACATTAAATAGGACTTAAAATTATCTCCCATTCATAAGCCATGCAAATATTTATGGATATATAGCAGTCATTGAAGTGCATTTCTATATAGCTATACATAAACAGTTTTATTATCCATCAAGCCAAAAAATATTAAGGAAAAAACTGACAGAAATGAAAGTAGAAGTTTTTGTAGTCTGCATTCATAGTGTAACATTTGATCAACAATATTTTTTAAAAAGTCAATAAAAGAGTTTAAATAAAGAATTTTCAATTAAATGGACACATGCAATTTTGTACCTAACAAAAATAAAGTAAGCATTTCTTTCAAACTAATCAGGCCCTGTATAATAAATACACAATAAGTAAAATGTATAATAAATTTTCCAAAAATAAACAAACAATAACACAACAACAATGATGGCAATAATAATATTAGCAGCTCAATGAATGAGAAATGAAGGTGGGAATTGCTATGGAAGAAGAAGGAGATGGGAAGAGAGAGGCTGGTGGATTTAAGTTGCTGTCTGTTTACATGATCCCACACTAAGCTGGTTTAATCATGATTCTACTCCATGAGATTTCATGCCATGGGAGAAGATCATAGAAACACAATGGAAAGATTATGAAGTGCGGTATTCCCTTAGCATTATATGAATACACTAATGGGTTTGGATGGAATTTTTCTATGACAAATGAAGGGGATGTCCAGGAAGGAATATATCAGTGCTTCACCAAATATTTTACCTTGACTTTTCTAGAAAATATATTTTTATGGTGTGCTGAATTAAATGAAGTAGACAGTCTAGCTGCTTTGATCTTTATCAGTTTGCTTTAAGGCTGAGGAAACCAAAACCTTGGCATCTCCAACCTAGTCATATGCCACAGTTTTCCCAGTCACTGAGTTATGGAAAACAGACTGGGATTATTTGGGGAGGGACAGCTTAAGTGTAATCTTGGGAGATGGGTACATAACTAAAAGAGATCAGTGATGGTATGACGAACAAGGAAATTCATCATGAAAATGTATAGAGACAGTCAGAATACGTGTGCATGTGTGTGTGCATGTGTATGTGTTTGGGTGTGAATGACAGGAGAGAGAAGAAGGAAGAGAAAAGCTTACCCAACATCTTTGCCTTTTTCAAATTTGTTTACAAAGTAAATATGTACAAATTGGTAATCCCCCTTGGGTAGTTTAAAAGTTCAAAAGAGCTCTCACATTTCTTATCAGTATACCAACTTCAAACCTCGTTAAAATTGTTCAGTTTGCTTAAATTATAATAGAATGCTTGGAAAATTATCATTGAAGGCTCTCAGATTTCCCTTTGTAGGAGCACTGGTCACAGGTGATTAAATTATTTTCCTCAGCAGTTTTTTGTTGTTCTTGTTTATTAAGTTAATTTTTTAACTTGTTTTGCAAATTACATTCCTTTAGGCCTAATTGAAGTTTGTTTTACAGGTACTCTTACTAACATTAGACACAGTCGGTTCTGAAATGATAAATAAATTTCTTTATAATAATTACAATATACAAAGTGTTTGACAGAATTGTACCTGGGCATGAAGGTCATTCTTTGAATGTATACCACTGGTTTGCAATTTTCTAATATTTAGAAACATATGAACTCTGTTCTTTATAATATATATATAATATATAATAATATATTAATATATAATAATAATATAATATATTCTAATAAATATTATTGTAGTTGCTAGCAAATTGCAGGGAGAAGCAACAGGGGATACTAGAAAGTGCATAGCTTTGGGTTCAGATGGTCCTATATCTGATTTCCAGCAGGAAGTATACTGGCTATGTAATTTTAGTGTCTTTTTCCATCTGAAAAATATAATAATGGCACCCAACTCATAGGGTGCTATGAAGCATAAAAATAGTATGTAAACAGTGCTTAGCACAAAGATTTATATACTGGTGCTCTGAAAAGGGTACCTGATACCATTAAATGATGTCTATTCAATATTAATGCATAAGACTATCCAGGGCTAATGTTTCAGAGATTATTTTAA
>PVIY010059600.1:0-11972 GCA_004026745.1 Myrmecophaga tridactyla | reverse complement strand
TTAGATCAGCAGGTGACATTTACCAAGAGACTGTGCTTGGAAGAAATCACTGCTAGGAGCCTAGACTCCTAAGTTTACATACAGGTTTCTTCAGGAAATACCTATGAGATATCTAGAAAGTTATTTTGCCTCTCAAAACACAAAGTCCTCACTGCAACATGGAGGTAATAGTATCTGACTGATAGATACATGTCCTAAATCTACTCTCAGACCCATTCCATGATAAATTTGATCCTGTCCTCTCTGCTGACTTGGATTATTTTGAAAAATGAGAATCAAACTCCACAATCAGTAAGCCTTGACAATAGGTGGACCCTCCTTTCTCAGTGCAGTTTGGAATCAGGGCACTTACCACACTAAATTATCATTGTTTTACATGGCCATCTGGCCTACTAATCTGTGAGTTTCCTGAATGCAGGGACTAAATCTTGCTCACCATTTTATCTCAAATGCTTACTGAGATGCTTGTCAAGAAATACCATCTAATAAATGTAGTTAAAATGAATGACTTAATTACAGGAGATGTATTTCTTCCCTGAACTTCTTAGCAGAGCCCTAGGTACCTTGTAACTATTCTATAAATATTAAAGGAACACAATTAGCCAATGATCAAATCCATGTTTTCTCCATCCTTGAATCCCAATGCCTACTGTGCTTACCTGAGGTTAGGTATTCATTCAATTGCCTGATCATTAGGAGAGCACATTTTTTAAGATACTGTGTGCTTCATGCAACATTCCCTTTGATTGCAAAGTGGAACCATAATATTCATATGCAAAAGATACATGGTCAGAAAATAAACCCACCCCAATAATTCTGTGGCTATGCCATTCTTACCCAGTTACCATTTTTGTTCTGATCACAGAGATACAGAAAGCATCCTGAGGACAGCCCTTGGCTTACCTATGTTTCCCACTTAGCCAATTGAGAAACATCATAGCTAAGATACCAAATGCCCTGCTTTGCTGGAGTGTTTTGAATCCCTGCAAGCCTCAGGCTTGAGTATGCTGAGATTAAGCCATGTGGGGTCTCAATTCTACCTGAGTTAAAACAAGAGCAAAGGAAACCTGCCTCCCTTCTGCTTCCCAGTTGTTGCATGGAGATATCAGTTTTGTAATAGAGTAGCCTTTAGTACAGCTGCTCAAGAGATACCAGGGGACAGGCATAATGATCAGGCAAGAGATAGTATTCCCTAGTGAACTGCACCACATTACCTTTTCTAATTAGTGAAACTTCCTCATGGGAAGAAGAATCTGATTACTAAAAACCCAAACTTCTATTTGGAAATAACTTTACAAATTCGCAGTTACTGTGAACAAATTAAATTCACCCATGTTCAGAGACTTACCCTGGATGGGGCTGTATATTGTTCAGAGGTTGATTAGATGTAGCTCCTGCTTACCATGAGTTAACTCATGTGGATTTACATGAAAGACACTATTCAAAAGGGTAGGTCTAATGAACATGGGCGACACATGTCAGAAAATGACAATTGTATTTCTTTATTGTGAAAAGAGCTTAAAGCAACAGTTCTAAACCAGGGAGAATTTTGCCCCCAGGAAACATTTGAGAAAATTGGGAGAGGTTTCTAGTTGTCACAATATAGGCAGGACTACTGACATCTAAGTGGGCAGAGATCAGGGATGCTGCAAAGCATCCTACAAGGCAAAGAACTGTCTCCCACAACAAAGAATTATGTGACATAAATGCAAGTGGTGCTTCTGCTGAGATACCCTGGTATAGATGAAGCTGCTAATCCTGAATTCATAATCACTGGAACTAGGTTTTGGATCAGTACACTCTCTGACTACATGTATATGTTTGAAATTTTTCACAGTAAAAGGTTTTTCAAATGCCTTAGGCACTCTTTATAAAAATGCTACATACATTACATTGGTGATATTCACAAATACCCATCATTTAGCATTGATTAAAACTAGAGTTGAAGGCTCTACTAATGAATAACAAGAATAATTTTATGAGACATTTTAAAAGAAAAGTGGTTTTGGCACAATTGCTTTAGAGAATGCAAACATGGATTTGACCATTATCTTTTGTATAGAAGGGAACATTGGAAAGAAACCATGCAAATATTTCTGATGTACAAGAATACTCATAGAAATTCTTATCCATAATAGATAAAAACAAGAATCAAGTCATGTGTCCATCAGCAAGGGAATGGATTAAAAACAATTGTGGAAGTTTCAAGAAGGTGGCAGAATAGGATAGGTTGAGTTCATCCCTGATTGAAGGAACAGATAGAGAAGGGATAGGAAGGCAACTGAGATGGTGATTCCAGAGTGTGACCAGGGAGGGTCTTCTATACCATACAAGGAAGCCTTGGTTGCAAAAGCTGAAGAACTGAGACACAAAGACCCAGAGACTGTCCAACTGCAAACAGTCTAATGGACTCCATTTGAAAAGAAAACCCACAGCCTTCAGGAGTGCACAGATGGGGAGATGGGGACTAAGAAGTAAGCCAAGCCTTATTCCATGAATGTGCTACCATCACCAGTGCAGCCCCATAACCCACAATTCACCGCACATGACACATACCCGAACACATAATCAACATCTCTCTCTGAGTTCCAAGCACTCCCCCGCTGCATGTACCTGCCCCACACCTACATCCCAAGCACATGCACACATGCCACAGCCCAACCCACCTCTCCTACACAAGTATAGTCTTGCCCATCCCCTTCTGAGACCCATCACTACCTCCCTACCCCTGCAGGTGATCATCAGTGCAAAAGGCTGCAGTTGCTTACCTTCATATCCAAACTACACACACACCCAGCCTACACTCTCATGAAAGCCCACCATGCACCCCTGAGCTCTGTACACATGTACGCCCTCCCAGATCTGTGCAAGTGCATGGCCCCCAGTCACACCCCCCATCCCTGAGCAAGCACTGGCCTGTGCAACCAGGCCACATCCACCCCAGCTTATGCAGATGCAGCCTTGGCCTACTACCTGTCCCTGAGCTTTGTGAATGTGCACACAAGGGACCCACCTTCTAGAGCAGCGCACACCAGGGCCCTGCCCTCCAGATCCATGCACTCACACAGCCACACCTACCTTACTGCCAGGCATCTCTGCGTTCATGCACTGACTTCAATGCATCACCACTGTTGTGTCCCACCCAATGCCCCACATCCTGCACCACATCAATTCCTCAAATCCAAAGCTTTAGACTACAGAAGGATACCAACTTCCAAGGTAAACCAATCAAAATATTTACATGCTGCTATGACAACAGAATATCACTAAGCTTATCATGATGCAGTCAGATATAGACTCTCTTAATGACAAAATTTAAATACTGGAGGAGACACAGACATTGGAACAACTAATCAAAGATGTTCATACAACCCAACTATATAAAATAAATGGGATGGCTATTCATAAAGGAGATCAGGAAGACACTAGAAGTTCATAGAGAGGAATTTGAAAAAATAAATAGAAAAATGGCAGATATCACAGAGATTAAAGATACTAGAGAAAAAAGTACTAGAGAAGCACAACAGCAGATCTGAAGAGGCAGAAGAAAGAATAAGTGAACTAGAGGACAGGATAATTGATTTGAAACACTCAAAACAACAAATGGCAAAAAAGATGGAAAGTTTGAATTAGATCTCAGGGAAATGATAGACAAAACAAAGTGCACATATATAAGAATAATCAGTGTCCCTGAAGGAGAAGAGAAGAGTAAAAGTCTAGGAAGATTAGTTGATGATATAATAGAGGAAAACTTCCCAACACTTAAAAATAACATAAATATACAAGTCAAAGAAGCTCAACAAACTCCACATAGAATAAATACAAATAGGCCTTCTCCAAGACACATCCTAATCAATCTGTCAAATGTTGAAGAGAAGCAGAAAATCCTAAAAGCAGCAAGAGAGAAACAATCTATGACATACAAAGGAAACCACATAAGACTGAGTTCAGACTGTTCAATTGGCACTATGGAGGTGAGAAAGCAGTGGTGTGATATATTTAAGATCTGAAAGAGAAAGACTTCCAGCTAAGAATACTGTATACATCCAAATTTTAATTCAAAACTGAGGGACAGATTAAAATTTTCACGGACAAACAAATCCTGAAAGAATTTGTCAACAAGAGATCAGCCCTACAAGAATTACTAAAGGTTGTTCTGTCGGTTGGGGAAAAAAAAGACAGGATAGGGAAGTCTCAAGAACGGCACAGAATTGAAGATTACCAGCAAGGGTAAGTTAAAGGATATAAAGAGAAAGAGGGAAAATAATATATAGATCAGATAAACAAAATCCAAAGGATGAGTGGATTTAATAAATGTCTTTTCAGTAATAACTTTGAATGTAAATGGATTAAATTTACCAGTTATACAGATTGGCAGAATGGATTAAGAAATGAAATATAACCCAGCTATATGCTGGTTACAAGAGACTTATCCTAGACACAAGCGTACAAATAGATTGAAGGTAAAAAGATGAAAAAAAATGTTGCACACAAGTTGTAACCAAAAGAAATTAGGTGTAGCAATACTAATATCAGACAAAATAAACTTTAAACATAAAAACATCATAAGAGACAAATAAGGATACTTATATTAATAAAAGGGATAATTCACCAAGAAAAAATGACAATCATAAATGTTTATGCTCACAAGCAATGAGCTCCAAAGTACATGAGACAGCTATTGGCAAAACTGAAAGGAGCAATAGAATTTTCAATAATAATATTAGGAGACTTCAATACAACACTCTGTTCAATAGACAGAAAAACCAGATGGAGGATCAACAAGGAAACAGAGAAGTTAAACAACTTAATAAAAGAATTAGAGCTGACAGACATATAAAAGTCATTACATCCCAAAACACAAGGACATACGTTCTTCTCTAGCATTCAAGGAGCATTCTAAAGGATAGACCAAGGCTGAGGCACAAATCAGGCCCTTATAAATTTAAAAATATAATATTAAAATTATCCAAAACACTTTCTCTTATCACTATAGAATCAATAACCACCAAAGAATGAGAATTTTCACAAATATGTGGAGATTGAGTACTACGCTCTTAAAAAATGGTGGTCAAAGAAGAAGTTGCTAGAGAAATGAGTAGTTATCTGGACATGAATGGAAATGAGAATACAACATATAATAACTTATGGGATGTGGCAAAGGCTATGCTGAGAGGGAAATTTATTGCCCTAAATGCCTACACTAAAAAATAAGGAAGAGCAAAAATTGAGGACTTAACTGTTCACTTGGAGGAAAATGAGAAATAAAGCAAACTAACCCCAAGGCAAAAAGAAGAGAAATAGCAAAGATTAAAACAGAGTTAAATGAATGGGAGAATAAAAGAAGTATTGAAGTAGTCAATGATACCAAAAGTTAGTTTTTGGAGATAATGAATAAAATCAATGGGCCACTAGCAAGGCTGACATAGAAAACAAGAGAAAGGATGTAAATAAGCAAAATCAGAAATAAGAAGAGGTGTGTAACCACAGACCCTGAAGAAATAAAAGAAATCATAAAATGACACTATGAACAACTATATGCCAATGAGCTAGACAAGTTAGATGAAATGGAAAAAATTCTCAAAATATGCAAATAAGATACAGTGACTCAAGAAGTAATAGAGGCTCTCAATAAGCCAATCGCAAGTAGAGATTCAATCAGTCATCAAAAATCTTCTTACAAAGAAAAGCCCAGGGCCAGATGGCTTCACAGGGGAATTTTATCAAACATTCCAAAAGAACTAACACCTAATATGTTCAAACTTTTCCAAAAAATTGAAGAAAAGGAACACTAGTTAACTCATTTTATGATGCTAACATCATTTTAATACCAAAACTGGGTAAAGATGTTATTAGAAATGAAAACTACAGACCAGTCTACCTAATGAACATACTTGCAAAAATTCTTAACAAAATGCTAGCATATAGAATCCAATGACACATTAGAAAATTATAGACCAGAACCAAGTGGAGTTTGTATCAGGAATGCAAGGATGGTTCAACAGAAGGAAATTAATTCATGTAATACAGCACATTAACAAGCTGAAATGGAAAAATCATATATCACCTTGATTGATGTTGAAAAAACATTCGACAATATTCAACATCCCTTTCTGAGAAAAAACACTCTAAAAAATAGGAATCAAAGGTAACTACCCCAATATGATAAAGGGAATATGTGGAAAACCAAAAGCCAGCATTGTACTCAATGGAGAGAGAATGAAAGCTTATCCCCTTAGATCAGGAATGAGACAAGAATGCCCACTGTCATCACTATTATTCAACTTTTTACTAGAAGTTTAGCTGGAGCTATCAGGCAGGAAAAAGAAATAAAAAGCATACAAATTGGAAACGTAGAAGTAAAACTTCCACTATTTGCAGATGACATGATACTAGTAAGATCCTGAGAAATCTACAGCAAAATTACTTGAGCTAACAAACAAATTCAGCCAGGTGGTGGGATATAAAATTAATGTGTACAAGTCACTAACATTTCTTAGCACAAGCAATGACCTAGCTAGGAGTCAGTTAGGGAAAAAATTCCATTCAATATAGCTACTAAAAGAATCAGGTACTTAGGAATGAATTTAACTTGGGATGTAAAGGATTTGTCTACAGAAAACCACATAACATTGCTAAAAGAAATCAAAGAAGAGCTAAATAGGTGGAAAGACATTCCCTGCTCTTGGATAGGAAGGTTAAATATAATTCAGAAGTCAATTCTCCCAAATGGACCTACAAATTCAACACAGTAACAATCAAAATTAAAACAACCTACTCTAAAGATTTTGAAAAGCTAAGTACCAAATTTATCTGGATTGGAAAGAGACCCCAAATAGCTAATAGGATCCTGAAAAGGAAGAATGAAGTGGGAGGATTAAAACTCCCGACATTAAAACCTATTATAAAGCCACAGTGGTCAAAACAGCATGGTACTGGTACAAAGATAGAAGCACTGACCAACGGAATAGAAGTGAGAGTGCAGAAATAGACCACCAAATCTAAGGTCAACTGGTTTTTGACAAGTCCCCCAAATCCACTGAACTGTGGAATCTTCAATAATTGGGCATGGATGAACTGGATATCAATAGCCAAAATAATGAAAGAGGACCCCTATCTTACACCCTACACAAAAATCAACTCAAAGTGGATCAAACACCTAAATATAAGCACTAGCACCATAAAGCTTCTAGAATAAAATGAAGAGAAACATCTTCAAGACTTGGTAATAGGTGGTAGCTTCTCAAATTTTACACCCAAAGCAGAAGCAACAAAAGAAAAAATTAGATAAATGGGAAAACCTCAAAGTCAAATGCTTCTATACCTCAAAAACTTTGTCAAAAAGGTGAAGAGTCAGCCAACTCAAAGGGAGAAAATTTTTGGAAATCACATATTAGACAAATGTTTGATACCCTGTATATACAAAGAAATCATACAACTCAACAACAAACAAACAAATAACCCAGTTATAAAATGGGCTAAAGATATGACAAGGCATTTTTCTGAAGGGTAAATACAGATGGCTCAAAAGCACATGAAGAAATACTAATTTTCTTTGGCTATAAGGGAAATGCAAATCAAGACTACAATGAAATATCACCTCACACCTATAAGAATGGCTACTATTAAGCAAACAGGAAATGATGAATGTTAGAGAATATGTGGAGAAATTGGGACACTTATGCACTGCTTGTGGGAATGTATAATGATGCAGCCACTATGGAAGACTGGCAACTCCTTAAGAAACTAAACATCAAGTTGCCCTATGACCCAGCAATAGCATTACTTGGTATATACCCAGAAGAGCTGAAAGTAATGATACAGACAGACATTTGCACCCTGATGTTCATAACTCACAATCACCAAAAGATGGAAACAAACCAAATACCCATCAACAGACGAGTGGATCAACAAAATCTGTTATATACATATCTTGGAATATTATGCAGTAGTAAGGTGAAATGACATCCTGAAGCATATGACAAGTTAGATGAGCTTCGAGGACATAATGCTGAGTAAAATAAGCCAGGCACAGCAGGATAGATACTGTGTGATTCCACTTTTTTGATCAGCATAAAGGTGTATTCAGAGGTTTATAATACAGAATATAGGGGACTTAGAGAAATATAGAAGCTAGAGATGGGTGAATAATGAGGTTGAACTCTGATGGAAGGGAATAGATAGAAGTGCAAGTGATTCTCTAGGGGGTCTATATATAATATTGCCATATTGAGGATGAACAAGATTGGAAGGGGTTTTATAGACCTACATGTCCCACTGATTAACACAAGAAATATTAATTAGTTCTTGCAAGAATTACTTCAAAGATATACAATTCGTGTACAAAGAGTATTTAAGTCCACAGTACAGGGGGAAAACTGCTTTTGCATGCTATGGGCTATGTTCAAAAGGAAAATATCAGCACTACCATAGCAGCAGCAAAGGTAATTAATGGGGGTAGGGACATTGGTTAAGAGGAGGTTTCAATTTCCTATTTGGTGAGGTATATTTATTGGTTTTCTTTCACTTGGGAACAATAAAAGAATCAAAAAATGAGAATGCTGATGGGCAGTGGATTTTGGGACTTATACATGATTCCTGATGAATGCAGGTGGCTGAAGGATGCACTGATGAGTAGAGTTGTGAATGATGCTGTATACTTATGAATGAAGGGTGTATTGCTAAAAAAAAGGAAAAAAGCATAAGGCATGCAACGATGTGAATGATCATGGGGGACATTTGGTGACGCAAACAAAAGAACAGAAACAAAAGAACAACAATGGTATGGTCTCCTTTAGAACATATTTATAAGAAAACATGGTTCTAGATTGTAAGCATTTGTAGCAGACAAATTAGGTCTGGAGTGGTGATTATTACTTCTGGATTTTGAGATGCTGATATATATATATATATTTATATTTATACTTATATTTATATTCATATATAAATATGATCTGATATTTAGAGTTAAGGCCAACGCTGATCAGGTTGGGTTTAAAGTAATTCAGAACACAGAACCTATGGGTTCCAACAACTTTCCCTGGGGTGATTCCTTTCTGCATCTCCAAAGGCCTGGGCTGAGCTGTGAGTGTCTATATTTTAGAACTACATGTACTGTTTGAGACCAAAGTTAGAAAGTTTTATTTAGTCTGTAACTGAAATTTTCTGTAGTGCATAATCTAACACAATCAGTCTATATAGCTCATTTGAACAACTAAAACACAGTGAGCCCAGAACAAGAAAGAGTTTCTTTAATTCTGTATCTGATTATTGTAATATCTGAATATATCCTAGAGTATGTTAAGCAGATAATCAAATAGTATTGGCAAAGTCCCTTGAAGAATGAGAGAAAGAATATGGAACTATTAAACTAACCATCAGGGGATTGTGCGTCAAACTTTAAGGACACCAAAATCAATAATCCATGCCCTTGAATCTGAGACTCACTCTTTTGAAGCTTATGTGGTAGCGGAGAAGCTTAGACTAACTATAGGTATGCATAAGAGTCACTTCTGGAGGACCTCTTTTATTGCTCAGATGTGGCCTCACTCTCTCTAAGCCCATTTCTGCAAGTGAAACCACTGCCCTCCCCCTATGTGGAACATGACATCCAATGGTGAAGGTCTCCATGATGACATGGAATATGAATCACAGGGATGAATTTGGCCTTGGCACTATGGGATCAACAGTGCCACCCTGACCAAAATGGGGAAAAGAAATGTTACTAATAAAGTAACAGTGGCTGAGAGAGTTCAAATAGAGTCAAGAGGCTACTCTGGAGGTTGCTGTTATGCAAGCTACTTTGTTACCTATCCTAACCTGCCAAACCCCAACCAGGATCATTTCAGCCAATTGTAAATAAGACCTAGGGCAATATATAAGATGCCACAAGGGTTCCATGCATTTCAGTAACTCACTAGAAACCTACAAACTCTAGCTGGGTCCCTGGCCTAGATAAGTCCTGAACCTAGAGGGCCCAACCTCTACAGAACATCAGATAATTCCATTTTCCTACCCCATGTTAGTGACAGACCCTTCCAATATGAAAAAGTCAGAATGGCCATAACCCAAACACCCTGAAGAGAGGGATGGGAAGATCAAGGTGATGGTGGAGTTATACAGTGAAGATAGGATTAAACAACTGAATATGACTGCTGAATCATTAAATTTAAATCTCTTTTAGTCTCCAGTATCTTAGAGCAGCTAGAGGTAAAAACCTAAAATTGTGGTATTGTAACTCATGTCAAACTCTGAAATATGTTCTACAACTAATTGTGGTGCTGTGTTCAAATTTATTGCTTTTTTGTATATGTTATTTTTCACAAATAAAGAAGGAAAAAAGTTGATTGTGATGATAAAATAAAATTAAGCCTTCTAATCTCCCATATTCTGGAACAGCTAGAAGGAAAAATCTGAGAGGATCATATGGTATAACCCATGACAAACTCTTGGATCTGCCCTGTAACTACTTATTGAAGAGCGTTTTGAAAACTATTGCTTTCTAATTTCTTTGCTTTTTATATATGCTATAACATACAATAAAAAAGTTTTAAAAAGCACCACAACATTCTTACCAAAATAAAAAAGTGGCAGTGTACATGATCAACATACAAAAGCAGCAGTGATTTTATATACTAATAATAGGCAATCTGAGGAGGAAATAGTTTTAAAATTCCATTTATAATAGCAACAAAAATAATCAAATATCTAAGAATAAATTTAAACAATGATGTAATGGACTTGTACACTCAAATCTCCAAAACATTGGAAAAATAAATCTAAGAAGATGTAAATGAAGAGAATGTTATTCCATGCTCATGACTTGAAAGACTAAATACTCTTAAGTTGCTGATTCTATTAAAATTAATTTATAAATTTATACATTATAAATTTAATGCAATCCCAATCAAAATTCCAACAACCTTCTTTGAGGAAATGGAAGAGCCAGTCATCAAATTTTATTTGAAAGGGTAAGTGACCTCATATAGCCAAAAATATCTAGAAAAAGAACAGATTTGGAGTACTCACAGTTTCTAATTCTAAAATATATTAAACTGTAGTTTCGTGGTCAAAACAGCATGGTTTTGGCACAAAGATAGACATACTGACTAATAGAATCAAATTGGGCAGTTAGAAATAGGTCTACAATGTATGACCATTCAATTTTTTAAAGAATTCCAAATCCATCAAACTTGGAAAATATAATTTCTGCAACAAATGGTGTTGGCAGTATTGGATATCCAATGCAAAAGAATGAAAGAGGTACTTGACCTCACGTCACCCATGAAAATTGTCTCAAATGGATGAAAGTCCTAAATATAAGAACCAAAACTCAAACTCCTAGGCAAAAATGTAGGGATGCCATCTGTTCTAGTTTGCTAGCTGTTGGAATTCAACACACCAGAGATGGACTGGCTTTTAATAAAAGGGGATTTATTTCATTAGTTCTTCAGAGGAAAGGCAGCTAACTTTCATCTGAGGTTCTTTCTTATGTGGGAAGGCTCAGGGTAATCTCTGCTGGCCTTCTCTCCAGGCCTATGGGTTCCAACAACTTTCCCTGGGGTGATTCCTTTCTGCATCTCCAAAGGCCTGGGCTGAGCTGTGAGTGCCGAGATGAGGTATGCCAAGCTGGTTGGGCTGTGCTACACTGTGCTCTCTCATTTAAGCACCAGCCAATTGAGGCAAACATCATTCATCACAGCAGGCACATCTCCTAGCCAATTGCAGATGTAATCAGCAACACATGAGGTTCGCGTACCATTGGCTCATGGCCACAGCAACAGAACTAGTTGCCTTCACCTGGCCAAGTTGACAACTGAATCTAACTACCACAGCTTCCATGCAGATGACCCTGGTCATCTAAGATTCATGAAGATAAAAATCATTAGCAAGCAAAAAATAAATCTTTTCAACTCCTCCTACATTATGTTCCAACATTTTGTTCCCTTGGGCTATAACCTTGGCAGCTTTGG
>PVIY010059599.1:0-11980 GCA_004026745.1 Myrmecophaga tridactyla | reverse complement strand
CTGACGTGCATTAGCAGTGAGGTGTGCAACCTGTAAATGAAAACGTAGGGATTAAGTACTTACAAACCAGTTGTCCCAGATGCAGCAAGGAAAAGATCTCAAACGAAAACGCCTTACTTTCAAGCCATCCGTTTGGGAAAGTTTGGCTCTCCGGACACCTGCCGGAGGGGAGACACCAGACCTCGACCCGAACATCGGGAATGATTCGAACAAGCTTCTAAACCACTACAACCCAACAGGAGAGCCTCTGCATTCCCGGTTCTGTGCTTTCGAAAGCCTCCTTCTAGAACACTGAGCTGGTTTCCGCACACCCTTCCGGAAATACATAAACACACACGGAGAAGCCTCCTTCCCTAGTAGGAAGAAAACGGCGTTTCTGCTCCGGGGCGGCGCATTTATAGACGCATATGCAAATAAGGTTTCTGGAAAGTCTAAATCCGATTGGGTGAAAAGAAATGATAGTCTGGAACTCAAGGTTGATTGGATATTACTACAACCGGCCCCAAACCAATCAAAAAGCAGCAGGTTGAGAGCCTCTTCCAAAAGTGTTTTGACAACACCGCTTCATACAGCGCATACATCCTTATAGAATGCAGTTTTATAGTTTTCAGAACGTTTAGTTTTTAGCCAAATTTCAAGGAAATGCATCGGAATACAGGAATACACTCATGCAGAAAAATAGCAAAATCCTGAAACACCATTAGCCTTATGAGATGCAATGGACTATGTAATTACTACTGCAAATCATTCTGTTTTCTTGCATTCTTTTTTCCTACTACTAGATTGAGTTTCTCCTTCCTAGGGTGTATCAGAACAGGAGATTGGGTAAAAAAGATGGTTGCTTGGTTGTTTATGGAAATTTCAGAATGTGAGCCTAGAACTCCAGTCATGGCTTTCCTGTGGCTTGGAGAAAATTGACTGAATAATTGGGACAATAGAAAAGAGAAAGTTTGTTAGCCTCTAATCCTAGGTGAAAGACCGAAAGAGAACAGAGGATGCCAAGTGATCCTAGCATTCCAGTCCCCAGGAGTTACTCAGTTTCAGCAGATGTGCTTCCTGTTCTGCGAGGTAAATCATTATTGAACCCTTAACAATAGGGCAGCTTCTTTCCCTTAAACTCTTTAAAACCAAGGGGCTGAAAATATAATCAATACCCTTTAACTAGGCACAATAAATATCTAGAAGTAAATTTGTAAAGAAGTAAACTTGTAAATCTTATATAAAGAAAACTTTCAAAGGCTCCCCAAAAAAGACAAAAAGGACGAACTTTTTTAATTGGATGACAACATTCTATAGATCTCAATTTTAACATAATCATTTATTTTACACAATAAACAAAGGTTCACAAACAAAGAAAAGAAGGTGGATACAAATATATGGAAAGATTAACAACTTCACTAACAGATAAAAATGGGAATGCATACTAAAACTATAGAGAGATAAAGCTCATTCACCAGATTGTAAAAATCCCATTCATCCTGCTGGAGATACTTTGGGAAACAGGCAGTTTGCATATTTCTGTTGGGGAGCCAAAATGAGTCAAAATGATGTACAAAATACCTAGGCATTAACCAGAAATCCAGGAATCCCATCTCTAGGAATCTACCCTGTAACAGAGTTCTACAAACATGACACAGCAAATGAGTTCAAGGTTATGGCTTATTTATCTAACAAAAGACAGGAAATGCCACTAATGGCCGCAGTTGAATGGCAGGAATTGGAGAATCAGGTAAAAGGTTCCCTTTGCCTCACTCAAAAGGTTGTTAAGATGAAGGAAAAGATTTAAGTTTCCTTTATCTGGTGATGGTCATGATATATTGCGGTTGTGAAAATAAAACAAGGTGGAGAAAAATGCATATCAAATGTTACTTTACAAGTAAAAAAGGATCCCTGTGAATGCTAAGCATATTTTAAAAATGAATTAAATGTAAAAAAGCAAACTCTAAAATTGAAAGTAAATTACATTGAATTAATCTAACTATATGGCATATTGATAATATAACCACACAGAGAAAAATTTATTTTATGTGACTTAAAAACACAGTATACTTGTGGGACCTCATTAGTGGAGTATAATTTATATCTACCAGACATTCAAAGTCTGATCATCCAGATTTTAGAAACTGCCCCAAAGCATATAAAAATATAGAAGACTTTCAACTGATACTGTGGTATAACGTTACTTGAAACAAAAATTTTAAAAAATGAGGACAAGAGCTTGATTATCTTGAGGTTAATCTCAAGTGTTAAAATAGACCAGAGATCTAAAAGAATATTAAATCAAATCCAGAACTTTATTAAAGGATAATACATTGTGTCATTAGGTGGTTTATCCTTAAGTGCACACATACTTAAATATTTGAAATTTGTTATATTTAATTACACTGAGATGAAAGAATTGCTCAGTCTCAATGACTGTGAAGTTAGTATTGCTAAATGAATATCTATTTATTCTATCACCTATGTAGAATGCATAAAAAGGAACACATATGAATTCTGTAGGAACATATGATAAAGGATTAATTTGTAATATATGAAACATTAGATTATTGCATATCATTTTGGAGGATTTATATATTTATGTAGAAAATTAAAAATAAGACTATTGACTCAAATTATCCAGATAATTGAAAACAATATATAAGAACATGTGCTTACATTATCCAATTTAACTTGTATAGTCAGTTTACTTGAACACCATAACTAATGGACTCTTGAATAGGGCTTGAGATCTTGTTGGTTTGTCCAGGTTAGTGTGATGCCCCAATGTATATATCCCAGAGCAATTTGGGCAGAGAATAGAAAGTATTTGGGGGGCTGAGGAGAAAGGAGGAAGTATTCAACTACCCCATCTGGGGAATTCCTGATATTGTCACAAGAAGTAGGAACAACCAATTCAATAGGCTGAGCCCTCAATCTTGGCCCTATGAAGCTTATTCCTGCAAAAGAGAAGCTAAGCCTACTGATAATTATGCTTACGAGTCACCCACAGAGAACCTCTTTTGTTACTCAGATGTGGATTCTCTCTCTAAGTCAACTCAGCAGGTGAAATCACTGCCCTCCCCAATACTTGGGACATGACCCCCAGGTGTGTAAAATCTCCTTGGCAATGTGGGACCTGACTCCTGGGTTTGAGCCAGGACCTGGTGTCATGGGAATGAGAAAGCCTTCTTGACCAAAATGAGGAAGAGAGAAATGAGACAAAATAAAGTCTCAGTGGCTAAGAGATTTCAAACAGAATTGGGAATTTATCCTGGAGGTTATTCTTATGCATCATATAGATATCCCTTTTTAGTTTACGGTATATTGTAGTGGCTACAGGGAAGTACCTGAAACTGTTGAACTATGTGCCAGTAGCCTTGATTCTTGAAGAACACTGTATAACTACATAGGTTTTACAATGTGACTGTGTGATTTTACAATGTGTCTGATGCTCCTTTTATACAGGGTGGAAAGATGAGTAAAAATATACATATATAAGGATAAAAAATAAATAATGGGGGAGATAAAGGATAATAATCAGGGACATTGAATTCTGTGCGTCAAAGAGAGGGAGGGGTAAGGGCTATGGGAGGTATAAATTCATTTTTCTCTATTTGTTTCTTCCTCTGGAGTAATGCAAATGTTCTAAAAATGATCATGATGAAGAATACAGAACTATGTGATGATATTGTGAGCCACTGATTCTATAATATGGTTGGACTGTACATGTGTGGGTATTTCTCAATAAAAATATTTTAAAAAAGAATATGTGCTTAAAATTATTAGATAAGGATAAAAGTGAATGCATATATTTACATAGAAAATGGAAGGCCTTTTAAAATATAAAAGGCATTTTTGTAAAGATTGGCATTTACGTCAGAATTACAGATTTCTGTTCTATAAAAGTTATGCAGCATAAAGTCACAGTTATGTAAATATTCCCTATTTCAATAATTTTACTATAATATATTTCATAGCAATGAGAAGATGTGTTATAACTACATGCACAAAACTAGAAGCTTCAAGGTCCATTGCTGAGTGAAAAAGAAAACACACCAAACAACTAACAGCTCACATGAATGGAGTGCTAACACTATCCCATTTAGTGTTTTGAAGCTCTTTACCTATAATAATTCAAGGGATTCTCTAGACAACCTTGTCAAGGAGCTGTAAGTTCTCTCCATCTCACAGCTGAGTTCAGAGAAGAGAGAAATTTTCAGTGACTTGCCCAAGGTCACCACGTAGGAGGGACTGAGCTAAGATGGGCTCTTACCCCCTGCTCACTTCTTCCCTTCCAATAACAGTGTCATTTGCATATCTATTGAACAACTGTTTATTTAGCATCTATCATGTGCCTGGCACTATTTTTGATACCAGGAACTCAGTGATGATTTAGATGATGTTCAAAGGAGCTCATACTTAATGAAGGAAACAATAAAACAGCAATATAATTTCAAAGAATGCTAAGCACTAAATTTTGCTGCTGTTAAAACTGATGTATGCACACAAGTTCATGACAGTTATACTGGGTGAAGTGTCTAGTTCTAATCAGAAGGAGGAGAGTTGATCGAAGCTTCCCAGGAAGAGCCATACTTGAGCTAGGTCTGCAGGAATGAGTCAGTGTCTGCCATGCACAGAAAATCATAGGGTTCACCCAAGAAAACTGAAGACCATCAAAGGTTTTGGCCTTTGATGTTAGGCAGCCTCTTTGAGGAGAAAGAGTGGCCCAGTATAACAATAAAATATGCTACATGGAGTAGGGAGATTGAAACAGATAACAGCTGGGAAACACAAATGAAAACTTAGTGTGTGATGCTCAGGAGACAGGAACTTTGGGGCTAAAGAGATATCCAAAGCTCCTAGGAGAGTGAAATGGTCAGAGGTGTGTTGTAGAAGGATAAAAGTGGTACCCCATCTACAGATGGACTGTGGTGGGAAGAACGGAGTCAGAGGAAACACATCTCTCTTGTTTGCAAGGGATACAAGATTGAGTTATAAAAGTCAATTCTATTTACATATACTAGAACTACAATTAAAATGAAATTAAATAAACAATTCCAATTATAGTATTATAAAAAAACAAAATACTTAGTATGCTAAGGGAGAAAAGGGCAAGATCTGTAAGTTGATAACTTTGTACCTTTAGCACAACTATGTACAGTTGAGAACTGTACAAAGCAATATGAAGAGAAATTATATAAGACCTCAATAATTGGAGGGATATGCATGCTCATGGATTGGAAGACTCAACATTGTTATGATGCCATTCCCCCCACACTGATCTATAAATTTAAGGTAAATCCTATAAAAATCACAGGGTGTTTTTTGTAGAAATTTAAAAGCTGATACTTAAAATTGTTAAGGCAGGGGAAAAGCCTTGAATATCCAAAAGAATTTTGAAGGAGAAAAACAAAGCTCAATATTTTATACTCCCTGACTTCAAAACTTACTTGAAATAATAAGATCCAATAAATATACCGTGGCACTCATTAAAGGAAACATATAAGTAATTGGTATAGTCTAAGGGCTGAGAAACAGAAACACATACATATGTGGAAAGAATACTTTTCTCAAGAAATGGCACTGAAAAACTATACAGTCATATACAAAAAAAAGAGAAAGAAAGAAAGACAGAGAAAAGAAAGGAACAAAGGAGGGAAGGAAGAAAGGAAGGGAGGGAGGGAGAGAGAGGGAAGAAGGGAAATCTATGGGAGGGAGGAAAGAAGGGACAAATAAACAAATAACCCTGGCCTGTAAAGTTCAGTATACAAAAAAAAAAAAAAATACATAACAACTAAAATAAGATATAAAACTGGGAAAATTATATAATAAAACTCTGCAGAGATTATTTGTGGTGTTGATTTAGGCAAATGTTCTTAGATTGGTAGAAAAGCACATTTCATAACAGAAAATATTAATATATCAGACTTTATTAAAATTAAAACTTTTGCCCATCAAAAAGACTCCATTAAGACTTGACTCTTTATATACAGACAAATATACTTGTAAAGAACTTGTATTCAGAATATATAAAGAACTCTTTAAAATGTAAGACAAAAAACAATTTTTTTATATTGGTGAAAGATTTAAATAGACATTTAGCAAAAGAAGAACTATGCATGGCAAACATGTACATGAAAAGATACCTCAAATCATTATAGTCATTGGGGATACGCAAATTAATATGAGAAGAGATATCCATAGACAAATTATAAAATCTCTAAAATTGAAAAGACTGACCATACTCAGTTTTACCCTGAAATGGAGAAAGTGGAACACTTATAAATTGCTAAAGGAAATGAAAAACTGTACTGTCACTTTGGGAAAAAATCTACAGTTTTTCAGCACTTTAACACATGAAGTCACAGATACCTCTCGCAGGTATCTACCCAAGAGAAATGAAAATGTATGTTCATATACAGATTTATAAATGAATGTTCACAGCATCTTTTTTTCATAAGAGCCAAGAAGTGAACACAGTCCAATACACATCAGCAGGTGAATGGATAAACAAAATGTGGCATTTCAACACAATGGAATATGTTCCCCCCAAAAAAGGAATAAACTATTTCTATATGTGACACCATAGATGAATCTAAAAGTCATGCTTATTGAAAAAGCCTGTTGTGAAATGCTGCATGTTGTATAATTATATTTTTATATAAATTTATGGAAAAGAAAAATGACAGAGATACAAGCAGATGTCATTGCCTGGGACCAGGGAGAGGAGTAGGGATTTACATGGAAATGGACATGAGGAAACTTTTTTGGAATTCTGGAATTTTTCTATATCTGGATGGCTGTGATGGCTGCACAACTGAATAAATTTACTAAAACTCATCAAGCATTTAAAGACAGTTACTTCTGTTTTCTCTTGTCACAGCCCATCCTTGAGGAAGGACACAAGGATGTGTTTGAAAAGGGCAATGGATAGGGAGTGAGTACGAGAATTTTATAGGTGTTAGCATACAAGCCCTTAAATACATCTCAGTCTGCCCTAATACAAGGAGCATCATCAATACTAGGGCCGATTTCTGGACTCAGAGACTGGCCACCAGTTGCCAGGGCTTCCAGATTCTCCTGGACCCTCTACTCTCTCTACTTCAGGGCTTCCAACTGTGGGGCCTATGTGAGGTTCCCTCCCTGGCGATAGATACGGAGCAAGCCATAGTCCAAGTGTAGGAGGATTCCCCAGGTCAGATTCCCCCCAGGGCTTCTCCCAACTGGGTCTCCCTAGTTCCAGACCCTGCCCTACCCTGAAGAACAAAACTCCTAATTCTCTCACAGTATAAGCCTTTTCCATCTTTTCCCTCAGCCTCAAGCCCAGCTAGAAGTGTGCTCACACTGTGAGCACATCCATTCTTTCTCCAGGCCTGATCTAGTGCCTGCCAGGAAAGCAGGGAGTGAGGGGTTGATCCATGATCCTCCAGCAAACACCTGAGATGGAGACTCAGTAGCCTTTTGCCCGAAGCTCCTCTCACTTCACTCTTGAATTATGAACAATAATCTGTCACCACACAGGAGGACGGGAAAATAGAAAGCTGGATTCTTGATGTCATTATTGAGGACAAAAGAAGTTCCTATTCATAAGCCATTGCTCTTGATCTCCAATACAACAGACTCTAACCTGCATTGTGATTTAGAATCACCATCTCATTGTCCCCAGATAGATTATTTGCAGTGGAGCAAGGATTGGCAAATTTGTCCCCAAAAAGTTAGGAATTGTCTAAGACTCCACCAGTCTCCTCCAGTGGAGACTCCTCACTCTGACTAAAGACGTGACTTTGGGTTTCCTTATGTTGTTAGGGGAAAAAAAGTCTTTAGTTAACTACATATCAAGCGTCCTCCTTTTCCTTCCTTATGTTCTGATCCTGGTCTATCAACAGACCAGAATGAAAAAGGCAATTTAATTCACCAGGGGAGTGTGATGAGGGTCAGAAAAGACATCTGATTGGCTTTTGTGGTAGGGTAAATGTAGAGAGGCTAATTGTTCCAAATTAAAAGTTATGGATTGTATTGTTCAGCCACCTTGCACTTAAAGAGTTAAGGAATAAGAAGCTAGGTGACTGTTAAGAGGCGGTACAGATTTACTACATGGAAGAGGAAACACATCTGCAGAAACTAAGTGAAACCATAGGACTGCACTTCGAGGACCACATGGCATCCTGTTATTCTTTCATCCTTTCACCCAGGACTAAAGACTAGAAAATTTAATCTTTTTTACCCTCATGATTATTCACGTGAGTTTATACAAACAACAGGAAACCCATAACTGGCAGTTCCAGATTCACATCCTGAAATTTCCAGCCAAACAATCAGCAAAGCAACTAAACAACCAACCTTTCTTCACAATCTCCTTTTCCTAAAAACCCCAGAAAGGCCTAGTTCATTGGATTCCCAGCCGGCAACCATTCTTTTGACCAACCTCTGTGCCTGGAAATGGGGGCTTCCCTTATTGGCTGATGCTATAAGCATGGTGGGATGGGCTGCCTGCATGGTTCCCTGCAACATTCCTGCGTGTCCTCCAAACTGCAGGTCAAGGGGGACTTGTTTGACAAAAGGAGTATATTAAAAAGCAAGGAAAGAAAGAAGGATGAAAGACATAAGGAAGGGAGGGAGAGCAGAACTCGCCCTCATAGGAGGGAAAATGCAAAAGAACAATGATTTACAGGAATCACAGAGTTCATCAGCATTCATAAGACTGATGCTGTTTCCACATTTCTCTGTTTTTCTGCATGGGTGTATTTCTATATATTCCCTTGAGCCATGGCTTAAAAAAAATAATAAAGTTTTGAAAATGTTCAAACTGAGTTCTCTGAAGACATGTGGTAGGAGGAAGCCTTTTCAAAGTACTTTGGAAGAGGATCTCAAATAGCTGTTTTATGATTTGGTGGAGCCCAAGCAAGAATACACAATTGAAGTTGAGTTCTAGGCTATCATTTCTTTTTATCCAATCAAATTTAGGCTCATAGGTACCCTCCTTTGAATACAGCATCTATATATTAGCTGCCTCTAAATACACCTTCCACTTCCTTTCTACTAAGGAGGATTTGTTTGAGCTTGTCTGCTGGCTTTTGTTATTCCCGGAAGGGGAAGCAGAAATGTGTCCCATATTCCAAAAGAAGGCAAGAAGCTCAGAAGGAGTAGCAGAAAGTCAGGAGGTACAGGAGCACGGTCTTCACGTGTCCTGTTGCCAAAATCTTGAGTGTATCACATCATTGGCTGTAGCGCCAGGCCTGGTTAAGGGGCCAGACAGGCACAGAGAGACAGTCCCCCAGCCCCAACCAGACCACCTGCAGGGCAGATTTTCAGAGAGCCAAAACTTCCCAAACGGGTCGTTGGCAAGGAATAAATTTTTCCTTGTGATCCCTTTCCTGATTATTTGGACTCCTTGCTTATAACCTAATGTCTATCTTCCCATTTACAGAGAATGTACTCATTTCTAACTCAGCTTGCACATCAATAATACTTTGCCGCACCTCCCCCCCACCCCACACACACACGCAAATCCTTTTTTTTTTTTAGGTCTGTCCAAGATTTCATTGTACGTAGGTTTTCCACTGAAAACTTAATAAAACCAAAGAGCATTTGCAGATTTAGTAGTTCAAAATATCATTTCCAATGTTTGCTGGCTTCGTTGTTATTCTTTGTGGTTATAAAGGACATTTCATCAATTTCTAAAACCCAGGAAACCTATTTCTGATTGATTAGTGCAATTTCTGCACTGTGTATCAAGAATGTTCTAGTTTGCTAGCTGCCGGGATGCAACACATCAGAGCTGGATTGGCTTTTAATACAAGCGGATTTATCTCATTAGTTCTTCAAAGGAAAGGCAGCTAACCTTCAACTGAGGTTCTTTCTTACATGAGAAGTCACAGGACGATCTCTGCTGACCTTCTCTCCAGGCCCCTGGGTTTCAACAACTTTCCCCAGGGTGATTTCTTTCTGCATCTCCAAAGGTCTGGGCTGAGCTGCGAGTGCTGAGATGAAGTATGCTGAGTAGAATCTTTTGAGTTCTGTTGAGAAATGTTCTATTTGGCTGTCTCTCATATTTTCCTTTGTATCCTCACGGTGTCTCAGTCACACAATCAAATCACCTTAAAATGTGATTTTGCCACCTTTTCACTTTCATGTGAAAAGGCATTGGGTATTTTTTTAAAAACAAACAAAATTAATGGGGTCTGTGGCATTGTTCCTCACTCCTAAGAGCCAAAAGGCTAGAGTTTATCAGTTGATGCTGAGGATGCTCTTTCTTTAGTATCATTGATCATGTTACACAGTTACTCAACTACTTCCCAAAATGGTCTCGAGTTTATAACATAAAAATACTGAATGTAGAAATTACATTCCTATTAAATTAAATTCCTGTTGCAGCCACTGAAGTAATCAAGAGTATCCCGAAGACACATGCTAATCAGTCTGTCAAACGTTAAAGAGAAGCAGAAAATTCTGAAAGCAGCAACAGAACAACAATCTACTACATACAATGAAAACCACAGAAGACTGAGTTCAGACTACTCAACTGGCACCGTGGAGGCAAGAAGGTAGTGGTATGATATATTTTAAACCATGAAAGAGGAATACTTCCAGCGAAGAATTCTGCACTGAGTCCAATTGTCCTTCAAAACTGAGGGAGAGAATAAATTTTCACAGATGAACAAATCCAGAAAGAATCTCTTGACAAGAGACTGGTCCTACAAGAAAGGGAGTACTCCCAGTTGAAAAAAAAATAGACAGGAGAGGGAGGTCTGGAGGAGGGCAAAGAATTGAAGAGCACCAGTAAGGGTAACTTAAAGGAGAAAAGGAGAAAGAGGGAATAAAATATATAGATCTGACAAATGAAAAAAAAGATAAGATGGTGGTTTCAAGAAACCCCTTCTCAGTAATATCTTTGAATAGTAAAGGACAAAACTTACCAATTAAAATATACAAATTGACAGAATGTATTAAGAAATATAATCCAGCAATATGCTTCTTATAAGAGTCTCATCATAAACACAAGGACACAAATACATTGAAGGTGAAATGATAGAAAAATATTCTCCACGCAAGTTGTAACCAGAAGAAAGCAGGAGCAGTGTCATGGTCAGGTTCATGTGTCAACTTGGCCAGGTGGTGGTACCTCTTTGTCTGGTCGGGGAAGTGCTGGCCTGTCTTTTGCTATGAGGACAGTCAGGAATTGCCCTGAAGTCACAGGTTACTCTAACAGGTCATATTAGGCACTCTTTTCTTTGACCACCTGCTGCAAGAAGCACTTAATTGTCAATGAGGCTCAATTTCACATTGCAGCAAAATGTTTTATAAAGCTAAACAGAAATTCCCAAAGGGAATGAAGATGTACAGAGAGAAAGGACCTTTTAAAAAGAAGTCTTAATGCAATGTGCACAAAAAAGAGGCAATAAGCAATTAACAAAACTGTTCTTCTGAAACATGCTTAGCATTTTCTTATGGGCAAACCACAAGTTTGTTAGGGCAGTCATTGCAAGAATTGGCAACACAGAAAACATTAAATCTGTTGGCAATACAGAACTACAAAGGGCTTTAAAAGGTCATGTTAAGATGAAGATATAACTAAATTTCACATGCAAAGTTTTAAAGTGTTTCCTAACATCTCCAGGAAAATGTTTCACTAAACTGGTATCTTGGACCACAAACATCGATTGGCATTAATTGAATCCACTGTACTCATCAGGCACTCAATGAATGTGTAACAAGTGAACTAAATAGACTGTCATAAAAAATTGCCACTATAACATTAAAATGATTGTCAGATGGCAAGATTTGGGACATCTTGTAGGAAAAAGGATTTGCAAGATAATGTAAAACACAGCACTCCTTTTATGTTTCTTATTTAAATATTTAGCATATTATGTTAAACATTCTTTCTAATTTATATTTCCATTATCTACATCTTTTTACTCACAAATACTAACTCCATTATGTAAGGCATGGTAACCAGTTTGATAATGAAGGTATTATTTCTGTTTTGAACATAGGT
>PVIY010059598.1:0-11978 GCA_004026745.1 Myrmecophaga tridactyla | reverse complement strand
ACATGATCATCTCAATTGATGCAGAGAAGGCATTTGACAAGATTCAACATCCTTTCCTGTTGAAAACACTTCAAAGGATAGGAATAAAAGGGAACTTCCTTAAAATGATAAAGGGAATATATGAAAAACCCACAGCTAATATCATCCTCAATGGGGAAAAACTGAAAACTTTCCCCCTAAGATCAGGAACAAGACAAGGTTGTCCACTATCACCGCTGTTATTCAACATCGTGTTGGAAGTTCTAGCCAGAGCAATTAGAAAAGAAAAAAAAATACAAGGCACCAAAATTGGAAAGGAAGAAGTAAAACTATCACTGTTTGCAGATGATATAAAAAGCACATGAAGATATGCTCAACATCACCAGCTATAAGGGAAATGCAAATGAAAACCACAATGAGATATCATTTCATACCTACTAGAATGACTACCATCAAAAATACAGAATACTACAAGTGCTGGAAAGGATATGGAGAAATAGGAACCCTTATTCACTGCTATTAGGAATGTAGAATGGACAGCTGCTGTGGAAGAAAGTTTGGCAGTCTCTCAAAAAGCTACACATAGTAAAGAATTACCATATGACTGGCAATCCCTTTACAAAGTGTATACACAAAAGAACTGAAAACGGACTAGAGTAGATATTTGCACACCAATGTTCATAGTGGCATTACTCACAACTGCCAAAAGAAAGAAGCAACCCAAGTATCCAATAACAGATAATTATTATAGTTATAATTTATTATTTGTAAAGATGACTTGAAACATATTAAATATCAAAATACATCAGAAACCATTAAGCAGTGCTTTTATTTCAGATCTATACGTTGATTATATTAAAATCCAAATTGGAATGTAAAAGTAGTAATGGCCTAAGACCAATTCAGTTTGACAGAAAATCTACATATTATACATAATTTCATTATAACCCTTTAAAAATAGAACCGATAGCAGAATTCCAGTCAGTCTCATTTGTACTGTTATGTATTATACTGCTGTTACACAAATCACTAATATTTATAATACTGAAATATTTTAAAATGTGCAAATAGGAAATACAATTAGAAGTGATACATGCATATTCACAAAAATATAAATAAAGCTAAGACTGTGTTAAAACAAAACAAAATGATATATACATACATGGGGTATTATTATTCAGCATTAAAAGGAAATGAAGTTCTGATTCATGTGTCAACATAGATGAACCCTGAAGACATCATGTTGAGTGAAGCAAGCCAGACACAATAAAACAAATACTGTATGACGTCACTCAAGTGAAATAATTAGAATAAGTAAACTCATAGAGTTAGAATCTAGAATATAGGTTATCAGGGGCTGGATTGGGGATAGGGAACACAGAGTTAATGCTTAAATTGTAAAGAATTTCTATTTGAGTTATTGTAAAGTTTTGGTAATGGATGATGATGGTAGTATAACATTGTGAGTGTAACAGCACTGAATTATACATGTGAATGTGGTTAAAAGAAGAAATTTCAGGCTGTGCATACGCTACTAGAATAAAAATTAAAAGACTGTATATAACACAGTGAATCCTATTGTAAACAATGGACTATAATTAATAGTACAATTATAAAAATTTCTTTCATGAATTATAACAAATGCATCATACTAAAGCAAGGTGTTAATAATAGGGTGGTATATGGGAAAAACCAAGGTGTTAATAATAGGGGGTATATGGGGAAAACATATACTCTAATGTAAACTAGGGACTACAGTTAATAGTTTAATTATAATATTCTTCAGTTTTAACAGTGGTACCACACTAATGCAAAGGATTAATAATTGTGTGTGGGAGGTAATATAGGAATGCTGTATTTTCCACATGATATTTTGTAAACCTACAACTTCTCTAACTAAAGAAACTTAAAAAAAAATTCCAGGAGATTCTATGCAGGAGAGAGAAGAGGACTTATTTCCATACTTGGGGCCTCCATTCTTACCTGAATCCCCATAGCACAGGAATAAGTGCCTGCTCTGCCCACCCTGGATTAGGCCCTGTGGCCGAAGAGAAAAGAGTCTCCGGAGAAAACTCAAGGATAAAAATGGAGGAACCAATGCTTCAACCTGAAATAACTAGAAACCCCCAGGAAGTAACCAAAGAAGCCTTGGAGTGTTGAGGAAATCCAGAGTTTCATTCAAGAATGGAAATTCTTTGATCATGTGATGAATCCCAAACAGAGGAAAAAGAAACACATGCTGTCAAGATCAAAATCCCAGGGGCTCAGGCGGGCCACGGTGGCTCAGCGGCAAGAACGCTTGCCTGCCATGCCAGAGGACCCGGGTTCGATTCCCGGTGCCTGCCCATGTAAAAAAAAAAATCCCAGGGGCTCAGCAAGAGGGGTATAGCAAGAAGAGCTGGCGAGAATGTCTCCACATGTGCTAAGTTTGACAGATTTATATTGGACTGTACCGGAGGCCAACAGAAGCCAAGAACCAAACCCTTGCCTTGCCCTTTTGGAGAGGCCCTACATAGAATAATGGGCCATAGCTGGGAGAACACAGTCGCTTCAGGTCGTCCCCATGTAGACATGGCCAATTTTCTACCTTCCAAGTTTCAGCTCCAAGCCTGCACCATCCTCATGCCCCATGAAGAGCTGATGTGGAACTCCACACATATGATCTACATGGAGAACCTTCAGGTGCCAGGTTGGGCACCCTGGACCCCGAGCCCGCCATGGTTACCTCCATTCCCGTATCCTGCCGTTGTCCTGGAGGATAGCATCCGCCAGCAGCAGTGGTCGGCCTCCTCTGGATCTGATACAGATCATAGTCTTAACAACAACTTGAACCTGTATCCCAATTTTGTTTGAGAGATTAACAGAATACCGCAGATCCGTTCATTCATTCAGGATCCCTTCCCTTCACCAAATGTAATGAAAAATAAAATTTAAAGTTGAACAAGAAAAAAAAATTCCAACTCAACTAAAATAGAAAATAATGGTTGTCTTTTTCACAAGAGAAATAAGGAACTGAGGTGCAGATTTTACCTTACAGTCTAATTGAACTGAGACAACCACTGAAAAAAAAATAAAAAATAAAACCAATAAGAAAGGAGCAATCCATAGAAGAAAAACAAAGGGGAAATGAAATACCTGATAAGGCCAACTTCAAATTTTCTCTCCTAGATAAGAACATGAAGGCAGCTTCCCCCAAAGGGCTGCAAAGATCAGAAGCAGCTCACTGTTTACAACTAAAAAGTCTGTCCAGCAATCAATAAGTCAACCAAATGGCATTCCCAGGCATGAGCCTGAGAACAACCAGAAAGGAAAGGTCATATATGGAAAATCGCTGGGTAGCTGTCCAGACACTCTAGAAGCTGTTCCACAGACTGTCCTGTTTCTATTGATTCTAGTCTTCATGAATTAAAGAGGGCAGGTGGTGCACACCACCACTGTCAGACTCCCTGTTCACTCAGACACTCCAAAACTTCCTATGTTCTTTTGTGGAAGGCAACTTTTAACATACAAACCTACAGTTCAATATTTTATTTAGCATATGAACATAAAATTTTATCACAGTGCAACAATGAAGGAACATTGTAACTGACCTCTTATAATTCTTTCTGTTTGAGCAGATATCCACTTCCAAAAAGAACTAAAGGGAAAGAGAGAGGAGAGATTTGTTTTTTTAAGAAACCCAAATTTTATCAATTGCTGTCTTTGTTTAGCATAGTACAAAATTAAGAGTACTCAAAGTATCTTTTTCAGGCCAAATCTATTTAACTTGAAGCAGAAAATTCAGTTGTTTATTATTTGTTCAGTTTTGTGAATCAAAAGTATTACACATTCAAAGACTTTATTATTCATTTAAGTATTAAACAAGTTTATCATTTCACAAGGTGCCTTTTCCAATTGTATACTTGTGAACACACACCAACCCTGGATTACCAATATTCCATCAAAAAGGAGGTAATGGGGAGAAGAAAAACCACTAGATTCTCTACTACTTAGTCAGGGTCTGATAATGTTTCCAAGTGGTTTTATCAGTAAAGAGTCAGAGAGAGAACAAAGATACCATTATACAAAGTCCTCAAACTCCAAGGGACCAAAGAGTTTCTAGCTACTTCACAAAGGACTCCTACATTTCTTTCTAACCCCCCAAATATTAATGTACTGAGGGAAGAAATTCTCTACTTTTACTGTGTATAAGAATTACCTGTGGAGCTTTTTTAAAGTGCATATATCTAAACTCCATCCCATATCTACTGAATCAGAATCACTGATGGTGGTCCAGGGATATTAATTTTGTTTAATTCCACAGTTGACTGACTGATACATATCCAGGCTTTAAAACCACTGGCCTAGGGTAGAGAAGAATACAGAAGGAAAAGAACCTATTACATAGATAGGGAAATCCAAAACCTCCAAGAGGGGATCCCAAATGACAAGGGACAGTTATGGGGTTAGATATAAGCTGCAACTATGTTAACTGGGGAATTAGAATTTACCCAATTGTGTAGCCTGTGCCAGTACAATTGTGGTCGGGAAGGATATGGGAAAAGGAAATGGTTTGGGCCAGATGTACCCACAGGTGTAGCAGATCTGGAGTCAAAACCCAGAACCTGGGACTCGGGTTCTGACTCTACCAGGCACTGACAGCGCAAACTTGAACAAATAACTTAAATGACTCTGAGCTTGCTCATCAGCAGGGGAGGTGGAGAGAGAAGGTAATACAGTATTTTTCAAACTGTAGACTACCATTTAGCAGTACATTAGGAAAGCAATTTAGTGATCTACAACCAACATTTAAAAAAAATGTAATAGAATAGAGAAAAGGTTAAGTGTGCACCACACTTTATAAGAATAAATATCGTTTTCTAAATTTTTCTTTCAGTTATCTGTAGTCATACACGTAAATGACATCTACTTGTGAGTCACAATTTTTTAAAAAGCCTAAAAGAAAATGAAAAGAAAACCTATAGAATGGAAGAAAATGGTTGCAAATCATAAATCTGATAGTGATTTAATATCCAGACTGTATAAAGAACTTCGAAAACTCAACAACAAAAAAGATAAACAACCCGATTTTAAAAATAGTCTAAGGAATTGAATAACCATTTCTCCAAAGGTATACAAATGGCCAATAAGCACATGAAAAGAGCTCAACATCATTAATCATGAGGGAAATGAATATCAAAACCACAATGAGACACCACTTCATACCCAAAAGGATGGCTACTATTAAAAAAAAAAGTTAGCAATGATATGAAGAAATAAGAATATTTGCTCATTGTTAGTGGGAATGTAAAATGGTGCAGTCACTGTGGAAAATTCTGGGAGCTCCTCAAAAGGTGACCATTAGAATTAATTAGTCTTTATAACCAAAGGAATTGAAAATTGAAACTCAAACAGGTATTTGTACATCAATGTTCACAGCAGCATTATTCATAATAGCCAAAAGGAGGAAGCAACCCAGTGTTCATTAATGCATAAATAGATAAGCAAAATATGGTCTCTATGTGCAACAGAATATTATTTGGACATAAAAAGGAATAAAGTTTTAATGCATGGATTAGCCTTGAAGACATCATGTTGAGTGAAATAAGCCAGACTGAAAAGGACAAATATTGTATGATCTCATTTATATGGAATACTTGGATTATACAAATTCATAGAGACAGAATGATTACAGTTTACCAAGAGCCAGGGTTGGTGGGGGGAATGGGTGATCATAGAACAACATTGTGACTGTAATTATGTAAATTATGACCTATATATAACTGAAAGAAAAATTTATCAAAATACCACAATAAAAAGTTATAAAAAAAAAAAGTATTAAAACCACACTCATCTTCACTCTCCCACTCCCTCCATATTATCCCCTTACTTGCAAACACAGTGAGTTAAGTAAATCAATGATTCTTAAAACTTTCTTAGGTTGACACTTTTGGAACTCTGATAAAAGCTATGGACCCCTCCCTGTCAAAAATGCACCCTCACACAAAACTTTGCTTGCAAATAATTTTGGGATTCCTAAAGACTTATCATGAATTAGGTCTAAACCCATCTCTCTAGAAATAGAACAAAGAATGGAGTAGATATTTGGGAAAGCCTCATACAGCTGCTTTCCCACCTTCTTCAAATAAAGTCCAAAGGTCGTTCACTAAAATTTATTATAATATATTCTTCTGCCTATATATTCAAATCAAAAATATTTCCTTTCTTATATAAAATTTTCTTTTATGTAAAAAAAAAATACATATTCTTGAACTTTTATTTGGGGAACCTTGAAAATATTTGCAGATGGCTTCCAAACTGTATTCTATGTTTCTAAAAGTTGGGTAAAGCTAATGATACCTGATACACCTATTTAAAAATCAGCCTCAATTTACTCAGAGATATTTCTCTAAATAAAAAGAAGAGATTTTATCAAACTTAGTTAAGATGCTCTCCTTGAACTTGAATGACTCTGTATTTTCCAAGCAATTCTAATAAAGAGACAGCACTTAGTTTTTGGAGCCACTGATAAAAGTATCCAAGCTAAAACATGTCCTTGCTCTTTGAAGCCATAGTAAATTCATTTACAATTTTGCAAAAAGAATAGAAATGAACTTGCCATTTTTATATTTTCAATTTTATTGATGAACTTTTAAATGGATTTTGGTACAAATTTAGTGGTCTATAAGAAAGTTGCAGAGAATTTTTTTAACCACACCTTATTAATTCAACTGCAAGTTTTAAATTTTAAAATAATGAGCACCTATGTTCCAAATAGTGAGACAGATGATGTGTTTCAAAGATAAATAACATTTGGTCTCTGGCTAAGTAGGTATAGACACCTAACCACACAGACAACTGCAGTAATATAATAACCGCTAGTTGTGGAAACATAAAAGAAATGCACTTAAATTCAAACTTGGAGGTGATAATCGTGAGAAAAAGGGTCAAGGAAGATTTCCTGGAGTGGGAAGATATTACTGATGAAGAACTAGGGAGATAAGCAAGGAAGAAGGAGCATTCCATGTATAAGGAGCATCTGAATAAAGACTCAGATGGTAGAATATGAGAAGTTATGAGAAATAATATATCTGAATGGTTCAACAGAGTTTGAGTATACTATATTTGATAAGAATAAATATTGCCTAGTAAATTTTTCTTTCACTTATATATAGGTCATAATTTAAATGATAGCCAATGGCTGCAAAAGGCCGTTTCTTTCAAGAGCCAACTGGACACTTTCTGTTTTTTCACAAGAGAAGAATATTTATTTAGGGTACACTGATCAGAGAAGACAATATAATTTAATTGTTCATTCTATTCCCCATTTCTGAGTCCAGGGATATAGGATATTTTCCAAGGATGAAGCTAGTGCCAGCTTCTGCATCTTTCAAGAAATCTTTAGTCTTGCCAAACTTCCAGATGAACATAGTGGGTTGAATACATACTGTGGTAGTTAGGTTCAGATGTCAACTTGGCCAGGTGATGGCGCCTCATTCTGTTGCTGTGGATTTGAATCATTAGCCTGTGAAACTCATTTATGGCTGGTTACATCTGCAGGCTCTAATGGGAGTGCCTTCCATAGTGATGTTTAATTCATGGGAAGCTTAAAATAGAGCTCAAAGCTGCACAGCCCAAACAGTTCAGCACCTCATCTCAGCACTCACAGACCTTTGGAGATGCAGAAAGATGCAACACTCAGACCTGTGGAGATGCAGAAAGGAATCACCTGTGGAAAGCTGTTCGAACCCAGAAGCCTGGAGAGAAGGGCAGCAGAGATTGCCCTGTACTTTCTCATGTAAGAGCGAACCTCAGATGAAAGTTAACTGCTTTTCCTCTGAAGAATTACATGTTTTTAACTAAATAAATCCCCTTTTATTAAAAGCCAGTCCATCTCTGGTGTGTTGCACTCTGGCAGCTTTGGCAGACTAAAACACATACCCATTTTTACTTTCTCCTGAAACCTCATTAAAACAATAGTAAAAGGATTTTTTTTTAAAGGTGTAAACCCCAAAAAGAAAAAAAAAGTGAAGGGAGACAATAGCAAAACAATTTTCTTAGAAAACTGAAGAAACAGAATCATAAGTCAGCTGTGGTAAACTTAGAATTAACATACTTTATATCAAAGAATCTCCAAAATGTTCAAAAAATGGAGGTGAAAGATAGGGCTAAAATAAGGAAGATTGGTTGAAATTCTGCTTCAGAAACTCAGATCATCAGATTTTCTTCCCAACTAAGCAGCTGTGTACCTGCCAGCCATTTGTGGTGGTTTGTAGCTGTTATAGACTCCGAAAAAGGACATGTTCTTTTAATACATTCCTGTGGGTGCAGCTCTGTTGTAGGTAGGACCTTTTGGTTAGGTTGTTTCAATTGAGAAGTTACCCCAAGGTGGGTCTTAATCTCTTTACTGGAGTCCTTTATTAAAGAAAAAGCCCAGAGAGCTCACAGAAGCCCCAGAGAAGCTGAGAGACAACAAGGACACACTCACAGAAGCTGTGACAGGAAGCTACTGAAGAGCAAGGGCCATCAGATGCTGTCCATATGCCTTCCCACATGACAGAGGTATTCCAGACGCTAGCAGCCTTTCTTCAGTGACGGTATTGTCCTATTGATACCTTAATTTGGACATTTTCATGGCTTTAGAACTATAATTTTGTAAATTTGTTGTAAGCTAACAAATCCCCATTGTAAAAGTCAACCATTTCTGGTATATTGGATTTCGGCAGCTTTAGCAAACTGAAATATCACTCTACCACCCTGGCAAAACATTAAAGAGTCATTCCTGGAAGAGGTTACACAGAGAATCTCTAGACTGGGGGATATCAGCAATGATAAAGGGTCCAAGGGTACTGTGCTGGTTTGAAAGGATGTATGTACCCTAGAAAAGCCATGTTTTAATCCTAATCTCATTTTGTAAAGGCAGCCTTTTCTTCTAATCCCTATTCAGTACTGTATGTTTGAAAGTGTAATTAGATCATCTCCCTGGTGGTGTGATTTAATCAAGAGTGGTTGTTAAACTGGATTAGGTGGAGGCGTGTCTCCACCCATTTGGGTGGGTCTTGATTAGTTTACTGGAATCCTATGAAAGAGGAAACATTTTGGAGAAAGAGAGATTCACAGAGAGCAGAGAATGACACCCCCACGAGAAGCAGAGAGTCCACCAGCCAGTAACCTCTGGAGATGAAGGAAAATGCCTCCCGGGGAGCTTCATGAAACAGGAAGCCAGGAGAGAAAGATAGCAGATGACACTGTGCTTGCCATGTGCCTTTCCAGATGAGAGAGACTGCCTGACCGTGTTTGCCATGTGCCCCTTCCAGCTGAGAGAGAAACCCTGAACTTCACTGGCCTTCTTGAATCAAGGTATCTTTCCTTGGATGCCTTAGATTGGACATTTCTATAGACTTGTTTTAATTGGGACATTTTCTCAGCCTTGTAACTGTAAACTAGCAACTCATTAAATTCCCCTTTTAAAAAGCCATTCTGTTTTTGGTATATTGCATTCTGGCAGCTAGCAAACCAGAACAGGTACCATACATAAAATGGGAGAAATGAACATACTGATGGTTAGGACTGAGGCAAATCAGAAGACAGGGTAAAAGATGATACTGTCTAAATTTTAAACTCAACTAGGGGAGACCAAAAAAAGGGATGTTTAATTGGTCCAAAATTTTTATTTTCTGTAGCACACTAGCTAATTTAACCTGTCTGGTCAGTTTATTTAAACAACATAATTACATGGAACCTTGATGGGAATGAGATCCTGTTATTCTGTACAGGTACAGGTATACAGAAAATATTTCCAATACATTCCAGAGTATTTTGGGCAGAAAATTTTTAAAAAGTACTTGTAAAGTCCCCCTGAGTAGAACTTTTAAACTTCCCCATCAGGGGGATTCTTGATCTTCTCTCAATCATTAAAGACTCTCAATTTAATAATTCAAGTCCTCGATCTTGAAGCTTGCCCTTATGAAACTTCTTTATGCAATGGCAAAGCTAAGCTTACTTATAGTTATGCCTAAGAGTCACTCCTAGAGAACCTCTTTTGTTGCTCAGATGTGGCCTTTCTCTCTAAGCCAAATTCTGCAAATAAACTCACTATCCTCCCCAGCTATGTAGGACATGATTTCCAGAGCGGAGGTGGTGGGGGGGAGTCTCCCTGGCAACGTGGGAGATGACTCCCAGGGATGAGCCTGGCCCTGGCATCATGGGATTGAGAATGCCTTCTTGACTAAAAGGGGAAAGAGAAATGAAACAAAATAAAGTTTCAGTGGCTAAGAGATTTCATATAGTCAAGAGGCTATTTTGGAGGTTACTCTTACGCAAGCTTCAGAGAGATGGTGCAAATTTCCACAACATGCCAAGCCCCAACCAACAGTATTCCTGAAAATTCTTCAACTAAATCGCTATAAAAGTTTTTCTTTTAATTTTTTTTTTTTTAACATGGGCAGGCACCGGGAATTGAACCCGAGTCCTCTGGCATGGCAGGCAAGCATTCTTGCCTGCTGAGCCACCGTGCCCCGCCCTAAAAATTTTTCTTAATAAGCTCATTTTTTCAGAAACTTAAGGCCTCCAGATTGTTCCTATGCCAGATAAGCCCTGAGACTCAGTTGTACCAGTCTCCCCAAGAATATCAATCAGTTTCATTCCTCTACCCCATAAGGTCAACACCCCTTTCTAGCACAAAGAAGATAAAATAGTCATTGATCAGATATTCCTGAAGACTGGAAAAATGATCAAATGAGAGGGAGAAGGTGTAACTGAGAAATTAGGATTTAACAAATTATGACTACTGACCCATTATATAGATATTTCTTTTTAGTATTTAGTGTATTAAAATAGATAGAAGGCTGATGTTTCTTTTATCTACCTTATGGACAGATGAGTAAAACATATGGATTAAAAATAAATAAATAATAAGGGAACAAATGTCAAAATAAATTTAGTAGATTGAAATGCTAGTGATCAGTGAAAGGGAGGGGTAAGGGGTATGGTATGTATGAATTTTTTTGTTTTCTGCTTCTTTCTTTTTCTGAATTGATGCAAATGTTCTAAGAAATGATCATGATGATGAATATACAACTATGTGATGGAAAAAATAGATAGAAGGAAATAACTGAAATTGTTGAACTATAATTTAGTAGTCTTGATCGTCGATGATTGTATGACTATACAGCTTTTATTGTGTGATGATGTGCTTGTAAAATCCTTGTGACTAGGGGGTGCACAGTTGGTTCACTGGTGGAATTCTCACCTGCCATGGGGGTGACCTGGGTTCAATTTTCGGTTCATACATTCCCCCCCCCCCAAAAAAAAAACACAAATATTCAACAAATGGTGCTGTGATAACAGGATATTCACATGGGAAAGAAGGAAATGTGATTCCCATCACACAGCATACAAAAAGAAAATTAACAGTGAGGTTGAATGAATGGTAAGTACATAGAAAGCTAAGCAAACAAAATCAATACCATTATTAACTCAAGGGAAAGCGCTGCGCAAGAAAGAAAAGTAACCAGGAGATATTATGCAACTGAAGTATAATACTTAGACATTCATAATAATGTAAAGACTGAATATTGATAGATATTCAAAGCTACAGCATAACTCCAAGGGGGAGTTAGTTGTGGGTGGGGGGTGAGGAAAAGGTAAATGTGAATAATGAGGGTAAGAGAAGGAAAGAGAGCAAAAATTCTGTCTTCCACAGTAGAACATAAATAAGTAATGCCTAAATAATGAAATCTCAAAAGTAGCAAGACAAGTATATTATTTACAGATAAAAGGATAGATCACAAATATATCAGCTAAAAGAAATGAAAGTGGGAGGGTGTCATGGTTAGGGACACGTGTCAACTTGGCCAAGTTGTGGTACCTGTTTATCTGATTGGGCAAGCGCTGGCCTATCTGTTGCAATGAGGACATTTCACAGGATTAGGTCATGAGCACATCAGCTGCATCCACAGCTGAATCCATTTGTAATCAGCCAAAAGGGAGTGTCTTCTGCAATTAGTGATGCTAAATCT
>PVIY010059597.1:0-11977 GCA_004026745.1 Myrmecophaga tridactyla | reverse complement strand
ATTATCCATACGTTTGATGTCTCCTATTCAAACTCTCCTTTCTAAATTTTCCAAAATGAGATTTTATAATTAAAACAAACCCATTTACATTATAGTAGTTATCTGCTGGGAGTGGAGGGAAGTTTCTGGGATTTTTGAGGTCAAACTGCAAGGATCCTTAGAGATGTGCTTAGTTCAATCTCCCTCAATTTCTAGAAAAGGAAACTGAGATGCAGAAAGGGAAGGTGGCCTGTTCAAAGCCACAAAGGAAGGAGTGGAAGCCCGGGGCCCCAGGCCTTTGCATTGTAAATCCTCTTCCTGGAAGTAACAGCATTGCAGGCAGATGCAAAGCAAGTGCAAAGGCCCTGAGGCTGACCTGTTCCCAGCCTGTGAGTTTCAGCTCAAACAGCGCTTGCACAGAGAGGTCTTTCCTGATGACTCAATCTGTATTTTCTGCAAGGCATTCCTCAGAGCTGTAAATATCTCCTGTGTGGATATTGTCTTTCATGCTCATCTTCTCAGGGAGAGCAAGGACATAGAGAGTTCATGGCATATAGTCAGCTCCCTGTAAATAACTGCTGAATGAATGCATGACTCGATGGGGCTTCTCCTTCAGTTGTTAAGGGAAGAAACATCTGCTTTGCAGGGTGGTTCCAAGAATGAAAAGAGATGAAGTGCGTGGAAAAGGACCCAGTGCCAGGCACATCAGTGGTTTCTTACAAGCAGGAGCTCTCTGTGCCTCCGACAGCACGCCCCAATAAACCAGGTCAGAGGCCAAGCTGGGGCCTTGCAGGGCCTTGACAGCAACAAAGCCTCCCATGTGTGTCCTGGACTTGATCCTCAGCAAGCTGGTCTGCAGAGAAGCCACGGACCTCCAACTGAAACTGGCCAGACAGATCGAGGGACAAAATGGGAATTTTTTTTCCACAGAGGCAGTAACAAACCTGACTCAGCTTTGGGCGGCTGGCATGCTCAGTGTGGGGAAGAAACCTCTTCCCAGCCAGAATTAACAAAGCCCCTGCAGGCTTGCCTTGAAAACACTAAATTCCCAGGAGAAGCGGTAATCTTTATCATCGCTTACATGCTCCTTTGGGATCAGGCAGCCCCAGGTGTGGAGAAGACCCTTCCACCTTGCTGAGCCTGTGCCCTCCTCTGTGAAATGGGTGACTCATAACTTCTGGGCTGGCGGCATGTATGGGTGGTGAGCCGCCTATGGGTGGTGAGCGGCCGGTGCTGCTCTGATCTGCCGTGGAGGATTAGGGTTAGGATTAAATTAAACAACAGTCATGGAAACGCCTTGTACAATGCAAGACACACTGAGGATAGAAACTGGGAGCCAGATGGGCATGTACTCAAATCCCACAAGTAATCCTGCCACATTGGGCAAGTCACTTTCTCAACTGTGGACTGGGAATCTTAAACACCTCTGAAGGATGTGATGATGTGATTAGATGAGAAGAAGCACACTAAGCATGCAGCAGCTGAAATTTGCAGGGCTCAGGGCAGAGTACGAGAGGAGGCACCTCTACCATAGGTCCAAATACATCAAGTAAATTCATGAGTGAAATACCCTTCTCTCCCCTACTCTGACAAACATAATTCCTTCTCGATGTTGCACAACCAGGCTTTCCAAACAGCAACCGCCAGCCATGTGAGGCTATCCCGATCTAACTTTAAATTCATTAAAGCAAATTAAATTGATCATTCGGTCCCTCCATCACACTGGCCACATTTCAATAGCACAATAGCACACGTGGCCAGCGTCTAACACATAGGATGGTGCAGACAGAAGAGGTTCCCATTACTGCAGAACATTTTAGTGCACAGTGCAGGTCTGGAAAGATGGGAATGAATATACAATTCTGGGACTCCTTGGAGTTCTGAGCTGGGATAGGGCGGCCCAGAGAGAGCCAGACCCTGGCCTCTGGCCCCTTCTCTTCCCCACACCCAGCTCTATCCCTTGCCTGCAAGCTATATGGACACCCAGCTAGCACAAGCATGCCACAGCCAACCCTGGCCACTTTGTGAGTTTGGTGTGGGCACAGCAGTGTTGCAGTCTGCTTTTAAGAGGACAGAGGCAGCACTTGAAGCCCTCCCGGGGCCATTTGGGCAGGGAGTTCTCAGATCCCAGGGATCTGGAGCATGGTTGGGGTGGGGGAGGGTGGGCAAGACCCCCTCACCCTGGGGAGAAAGAGCTCTGCTGGAGAAAGGCCAGATCGGGGACTTCCAAAGTGCCAAGCACAGGGCAGGACCCCTAGGACATAATGAACTCTCCATAAACAACAGCTTCTCACATCTGTCTATATTTTTGCATTTGGAGGGCAGAAAGCAAATCTCTTGAAGAGGCAGCTGAAGCTACCCCCTTTATGGCCTCCTGTGATTGTTCCCTATGGACAGAGGGTGTCGGAAGGGAAGTCAGTGCTATGGACCCCACTTCCAAGGCCACAGGGAGCCACCTGGGGGAGGGCAGGGAAGCCGGTTCAGGGCTGTCTGGACATGCCCATTTCCCTCCCCACCCGGTCCCCTCCCCAGCTGAGCCCTACCTTGGACACCCCCACACCACCCGACATAAAGGGCCGAGGGTGCCCAGAGGCCCTGCCGGCCCTACCTCCTCTCTGCCCCCAGCTGGCACAGACTTGCAGAGAATCTGGGGCAGTGGGCAGGCCTCGGGCTTTTCAGTATAACTCATGACTGCCTGCTTTGCATGGCAAGCACTTCTTACTTGGCAAATGTTTTAAAGGCTGCGAGAGGACCCATGTCCTTTTAGAGAACCTGCCTCCCACTTTCCATCCATCCATTCTCTCACTCAAAATATTCAAGCGCTTAATGAGCACCTCTTAGTGGCAGGGCCTGCCAGGGCAAAGGGATGAGCTGCTGAACAAGACAGAGAGTTCCTGCCCTCTCCGACCCTGCCCCAGCAACAAGGCGGGGGGGCGGGGGGAGGGCAAGCAAGTTAAATATATTAGAGGTAAATGCCAAGCAAAAAGCCACAGATTGCCTGCTGCAAGAATGGGCACACGAACCGATCTGAGCACGAGTCCCGTGGCCGAGGGCTGAGGATGTGGGGGCTTTGCACAGAGACTCAGTAGCTCTCTGTGTCTGCCATGGCCTGGGGAGCTGAAGCCACGATTCACCCTTGGAGACAGGAAATTAATTGGTCGGCGGCGTCTCAAAGCCCCTGCCCGACGCCGGTGGGCAGCCAGGGTTGGAGTCAGCAGATGGGAACAGCAGTAGCAGGTGTGACGGCGGGAGGACAGCGCTGCAGGCAGAGGGGACAGCCGCGTGCAAGGGCCCCCAGACTGGAGGGAGCCTTTCAGAAAGGACAGCCATCTCCCCACTGTCACCTCCTTAATAAATCTTTGACTCCTGTGGAGTCACAGCAGTGAAGGGACATGTAAGCCCACGCCCGCCTGCTCGACGTCCCTCTTTCAATGTGCAGGTGAAGTGACTTGAAAGTGAAGTTACGGAGATATTTTTAAGGGACAATAAAGAGCAATTTAAAAGCGTGGCCAGAGCTACCTTTCCCAGAACTACCTCCTCTCTGCTGGTTTCAAAGCAGCAGACGGCTCACACGGCAGCCTTTAAAACATACCTGCTCAGCTTCTTAGACTGGTTCCAAGGACGCTAATCATTTCTTGAGTGAGACTGATAAAGGCTCTGAAATCCCAAGTTGGGGGTGGGGGTGGGGGTAGTAGCATCTGTCAGCCCACGGTAGGCTGAGACAGGGGCTGGGTCTTGGGGTTTGTCCCTGAGGGCTTTGTGACATGAACATGCTGTGTTTCCCAGAGCAAGGGGTCCAGAGGCCAGGGGTGCAATGATATTATGGGACACGGCCCTGAATCACATTGGGGAGAAAATTAATTCCTTTTTCTCTTCCACTCTTCCTGCCTGTGTCCCGGAGAATGTCTCAGTTAGGTGCTATGTCTTTTACACCTAATATTTTAAAATACAATCTGCCTAGAGTTTCAGACCTTTGTTTCATTTCCTTTGTTTTATCTTCAACCACTGTCTTCTAATTGCAGCAAGCAATGCTGGCTTTTCATTGGCTACTGAGGTGTTTCCTTTTAAATGAGTTAAGTAAAGAGTGAGTTGATTTTATACAAAACATGAATTTGTGACTGTTAATAGAGGTGATGTGAAATATGGCACAAATGATGATGGAGACACACAATGGCTGTGGTGAGGATGAGAAGGAACCCTGACTCCGGAATCGGACAGACCTAAGTTCAAATCCCTGTTCCCCTGTTCACAGGCTGGAAGCATGGCTGAACCCCGTACTGGAGAGCCCTCTGCAGTGTGCATGGAAGAAGTTTCCCCCAGGCCAGCAAGAGTCCAGGGGAGAGAAGAGGAGTCAGCATGAGCTACAGGAGTTTGTTCCTTCCAGGAGTTAGGACTGGGGAAACAGCAGAGTCACCCTGCCCCAGAAACAATGACAGATAAACATGAGGGTGCAGGGTCCCATCCTGGTTCTGCCATCGTGTGCTGTGTGGCCTTGGGCATGTGCCTTAACCTCTCTGGGCCCCAGTTCTTTCATTTGTAAAATGAGACTAACCTGAGAACCTCGTGCATAGGTTTTGATCATGAAGTGAAGTGAGGTCAAGAAAATGCTTAGCAAAGCACCTGTTACACTTCGAGCCCTCAAAATTTAATTTCATTTAATTTGGTTTCGTTTATATCAATTAAGTCATGAAGTCAGTAGGTTCTGGAGCCAGAAGCGTCTATAGCCTCTTTCAGTCAAGCCCAGAGCCTTGGCAGCAGTCCCTGACTGAGGGTGACGTCTTGCCTGATGGACACTGTTAATGTAAGAACAGGATGACTCAAGGGTGGGGCAGGGGGTCAGCACACGATGCTACTTCCCTACCCCAGATTGCTGGACAAAAAATAAAAATGATGCTGGAGGCGAGTATTTAATGTCATGGACATATGTCGAGATATACAAATAGGTGAGAAAAGCTGTGCACGAAACAGTGTGTACACATTAGATAGTAAAAATAACTGAAGTCCTGGGTGCACAGGTGGTTCAGTGGTAGAATGCATGCCTTTCATGCAGAAGACACGGGTTCAATTTCCAGACCACGCACCAAAAAAGAAAAAAGAAGAAGTCCTGACACATGCACAGTGTGGGTGAACCTGGAAAACATTACCCTCAGTGAAAGAAGCCAGAAAGCAAAGGTCTACATGGATGATTCCATTTATACGTCATGACTGGGACAGACACATCCATAGGGATATAAAGTAGATTCGTGGTGGCCAGGGGCTCGGGGGTGGGAGATGGTGGGAGTGACGGCTAAGGCAGCGGGGTTTCTTTTAGGAGTCGTGAAAATGTTCGCAAATCGATTGCGTTGGTGGTTGGACAGCTCTGTGACTATGCCGAAAGTCACTATATTTTAAGTCGTATATTTTAAGAGGACAAATGTATGGTATGGGAATTATATCTCAATAAAGCTATTAAACAGCTATGCACAGCACAACTTTTTTTTTTTTAATGTCTGATCTTATTTATTTGTAACTCTTAGAAAATCTAATTTCTGACTGGACTCAGACATAGCAGCTCTCATAGAGGACAGCCTCTATCACTTGGCAATCTGTTCCCGGCATTTTTCTTTAGCCTCCTTTATTCTCTTGGCCAAAAGTTTAGCATATCCTGTGGCCTCTTCCTTATTTTTCTCAGTGTGCTATTTCTTCAAGATCTTTTCCTTGGGTGGGCCACGGTGGCTCAGCAGGCAGGAATGCTTGCCTACAATGCCAGAGGACCCAGGTTTGATTCCCAGTGCCTGCCCATGTGAAAAAAAAAAAAAAAAAGATCTTTTCCTTATTTTTCTTAGTAGTCTGATGTTTATGTTGCAGGACATGTAAAGTAGGAAGATGCTGAATCTTTGGGGCCTTTAGTCCTGGGTTTGTTACCTTCTTTTTTCAGCAGCTTCCTCAAAACATAGTGGGAGATAATGTCTGCCAGTAAAGTTTAGTAGAACTCAAGTTTGCGGATTCTGCTAGCTCTTTTGGGTCCCAGGTGACAAAGCACAGTATCAGTCAGTCCAGGAATTTCCCTCTCTCTTTTTTAAACAATAATGGTTGAGAACACACAGATTGGCATGCACAATACAACCACCCTGAACAGATTTGCACTTTTTTTCTGTAGTTCTCCTTGGTCCATAACAGGAACATCCCTTACTCAGCAAGAGACAGACAGAGCCATGGGTCAAGATGCCCTATTTCATGGGGGAACCTTGTTTGTTGTTTCCACTACTGGTTCGGACAACATAACCCTTCCACCATTCGCCCAGAGCATCGGCAGCAACTTCTGTGGCCGTTCACTTCTCATAAAGGGTATCAAGTTTGCATTCATCTTCCACTTCAATGAGCTTCTGGCAGCCACTGGCTGGGAAGCAGATGTTCAGTTTCAAGCTGAGGCAGCCAACTACCTCCTAGGCGCCATGAAAAAGAGCAATTCAACTATTTTCAATCGTGAGTTTGCAAATGGTACCTCTTTAATTCCAATTCAGAGCTACCGGGTTCTTTCTCCCAATCCTCATTTGCATCTCCCTTCTCCCACAACGAGAGCTCTGGATTCCCAAAGTATTCATGTATTTATTCATTTGCTCAATGTTATGCTATATACAAAATAGCTTCAGAAATTGCTACATCTATTCCACTATCAACACCAACCTACTAAGCAGGCTTCAAGATTTTGCAATTTTGTTGTTGTTCTTTTTTTTAAAATTAATTTTATTGAGAAATCTTTGCACACATACAGTTCATACACAGTGTACAACCAGTGGCTCACAATATCAGCACATAGCTGTGTATTCATCACCAACATTTCTTTTTTTAGTTGTAGAACGTATTTCAGACTTTGGCATATTTCACAATTTTAGGTTTTTACTTCTAGCTGCTCTAAAATATTGGAGACTAAAAGAGATATCAATTTAATGATTCAGCATTCATATTCCTTTGTTAAGTCCTATCTTCTATGTATAATTCCACCATCACCTTTGATCTTTCCATACCTCTCTTTAGGGTTGTTTGGGCTATGGCAATTCTAAATTTTTGATATTGGAAGGGTCTGTCACTAATATGGGGTAGGGAGATGGAACTATCTGACGTTCTGGAAAGATTGGGCTAGGTTTCAGGATTTATCTGGACCAGGGACCCATCTGGAGGTTGTAGGTTTCTGGAAATTTACTCTAGTGCCTGGAACCCTTGTGGAATCTTATATATCGCCCTAGGTGTTCTTTAGGATTGGCTGGAATGGTCCTGGTTGGGGGTTGGCAGGTTATGACAGGTAGCAAGGTCTACCTGAAGCTGGCATAAGAGCAACCCCCAGAGTAGCCTCTTGACTCTATTTGAACTCTCTGCCACTGATACTTTATTACACTTCTTTTCCCCCTTTTGGCCAGGATGGAATTGTTGATCCCAAGGTGCCAGGCCTGGATTCATCCCTGGAAATCATCTCCCACGTCGCCAGGGAGATTTTCACCCCTGGATGTCGTGTCCCACGTAGGGGGGTGGGCAATGATTTCACTTGCAGAGTTGGGCTTGAGAGACTGAAGCCACATCTGAGCAAAAACCGAGGTCCTCCAGAAGTAATTCTTAGGCATGCATATAGGTAGGCTAAGCTTCTCCGCTACCTACATAAGCTTCACAAAAGTAAGCCTCATGATCGAGGGCATGGCCTATTGATTTGGATATCCCTGAAGTTTGACACAGTATCTGGGGATTTCCTGATGGTAAGGTTTAGTAGTTCCATAATCTTTCTCCCCTCCCTCAGAGGATTTTGCCAATACTTTTTGATTATCTCCTTAACATATTCTAGGATGTTACCAGGCATTACAATAATCTATACAGGATTAAAGGACCTCTTTCTTATTCTGGGCTTCCTGTGTTTCAATTATTCAAATGAGCTATACAGATAAGTTGAATTAGATTATGCACTACAGAAAATTTCAGTTCCAGATCAAATAAACATTTCTTTCGCTCGTCTCAAAGACCAATGGAATGTGTGGTTCTAAAATATAGACACTGTCTTCCTTACCCCTCTGTTCTGAATTACTTTAACCCCAACCTGTTCAGCTTCATTTTTATCTCTAAATATCAGGTTATATATATATATAACAGCCTCTCAAAATCCAGAAATAATAATCACCACTCTGGACTTAATGTGTCTGGTCTAAAAGCTTACAATCTAGGCCCCCGTTTTCTTATAAGCATTTTTTAAAGGTGACCATACCATTGTTGTTTTTGTTTCTGGCTTATTTTGTCTCACCAAATGTCCCACATGTTCACTCACATCGTCGCGTGCCTCATGACATTGTTCTTTCTGTAGCAGCACAACCTTAGTTCATAAGTATACACCATTGTTCGCCAATCTGCTTCTCCATCAGCGCATCCTTCAGCCGCCTGCATTTGTCAGGCATCATGTAGAGGGCCCAAAGTCCACAGTCCGTCAACATTCTCAATTTTAGATAATTTCATTATTCCCCCCAAAAAGAAAACCAATCAACACACCCTCACCAAATAAGAAATCTAAACCTCCTCTTAACTCTTGTCCCTCACCCCATTATTTACCTCTGCTGTGGCTGTGGTAGTGCTGATGGTTTCCTTTTGAACATAGCTCATAGCATGCAACTTTGTGCTTTGGGGTGCAATGACCTATACATGTCTGTTAGGTGTAATTCATTTATCAAGTTATTTGACTTCTCTATTTCCTTGTTGATCCTCTGTCTGGTTGTTCTATCTGTAGAAGAGAGTGGTGTATTGAAGTCTCCTACTATTATTGTTGAAACATCTATTGTTCCCTTCAGTTTCACCAATATCCGTCTCATGTACTTTGGAGCACCTTGATTGGGAGCATAAACATTTATGATTGTTATATCTTCTTGGTGAATTGACCCTTTAATTAATATATAGTGTCCTTCTTTGTCTCTTATGATGTCTTTACATTTAAAGTTGATTTTGTCCAATATTAGTATAGCTACTCCATCTTTCTTTTGGTTACAACTTGCATGGAAACTCTTTTTCCATCTTTTCACTTTCAATCTATTTGTATCCTTGTGTCTAAGATGAGTGTCTTATAAGCGGCATATAGCTGGATTATGTTTCTTAATGCATTCTGCCAATCTGTATTTTTTCATTGGTAAATTTAGTCTGTTAACATTCAAAGTTATTACTGAAAAGGCGTTTCTTGATTCTACCATCTTATCTTTTTTATTTTATTTGTCAGATCTATATATTCTTTTCCCTCTTTCTCTTTGTATTCTTTAAATTGCCCTTGGTGGTTCTCTTCAATTCTGTGCCTTCCTCCAGACCTCCCTCTCCTGTCTTTTTTTTTTTCAGCCGGCAAAACTCCTTTTAGTACTTCTTATAGGCCGGTCTCTTGTTGACAGATTCTTCCAGGACTTCTTTGTCTGTGAAAACTTTAATCTCTCCCTCAATTTTGAAGGACAATTTGGCTGGGTAGAGAATTCTTGGCTGGAAGTCTTTCTCTTTCAGGATCTTGAATATATCATACCACTGCCTTCTCACCTCCAGGGTAGTTTGAACTCAGTCTTATTTGATTTCCCTTATATGTAGTAGATTGTTTGTCTCTTGCTGCTTTCAGGATTTTCTGTTTCTCTTCAACATTTGATGAACTACAGCAAAACTTGTTTTTTAAAAATTAATAAAAGTCGATATACATATACATGCATATATAACAGACACTCATATCCTTCCATATATATATACACATACACACACACACACACACACATACATATAAAGATTGGGAGACAACACAAATATACCCACACATGCTCATATTGCACTTATGGGGATTTTTTAAAATTTTACCTATATTTTTACAAATTGCTGCCACAAGTACGTACCATTTTTGGAAAAATAATGAAAACCATTTTCTGCTTTTCTTTAAGGACAACTCATTTCCTGAGTTGAATGTGCACCAAAGTATGGCCCCAGTACTTTGCCAAGGAAGGCCCGACCCCACTACAGCAGGCTTTGTTTTCGCCGCTTACCTGGGGCACGTGAAGGGGCACGGCGAGCCTCCTGAGGCTGGGGACGGACGTGGCCCTGGAGTTCTCCTCGAAGTCCTGGTTCAGGTTCGCCAGGTAGAAGAGCTGGTAGAGGCTGCTGTCATTGTAGGCGATGACGTCGAAGACCACACAGCCCCCCTCTTCATAGGCATTGACGTGGTGAAAGACAACCATGGCGTCCGTGTGAAACCTGGCCGGGACAGGCCTCCTGGTCCTCCGGTCGATGATGTGGATATACGTCTGGAAGAAGATGGACAAGGAGCGCTCGGTTCCCCGCCTTCTAACCGACGGTCCCTGCGGCATCTGCGTGCTGGGGTCAGACCCCGTGTGCACAAAACCCGGCCCTGCCCTCCACCAGCTGGTGGACCTCGGAAGTCCTCTCCCCTCCTTGAGCCTGTGTCCCACCTTCAAAACCACCAGACATGTAAGAGCACTCAGAAGATGGGAGCTGTTCCTTGTTGCACGTCCATGAGCTTGGCTTTAAGATGGACAGCAGGGAAGTTTTGCCCCTGGGGCTTCTGGGGCCACCTCCAGGTCAGGGTGCCTTGTCCCCTTGCTTTGCCTCTGACTTCCACTCCATCCCAGGAGGGCCACCTAACACTGCCCACTGGGGAGGGTCTGCCAGGGCCTGCTAGGTCTCCCTGGGCTCCATCCAAGGCCAGGGGGCTTAAACCCCAAGACCATCTCTGCCCTTCTAGGTTCCTGACTTCTGCTGCAAAGGCTGCTTTTCCCAGTGTGCCAGGAACTGGTTGTCATGGCAATGCCCACCCGCCTGCCCCAAGGGCTGCAGAGTGGCCTGGCCCCCGTTCTGTGCCAGGGAGACCACCTGGGAGCATCAGCTCACTGGACTCTGGCAGCCAGCATCCCCCTGGGTGGTCATGAGCCATATCTGCAGCCAAACCGAAATGGGTGGGATGGGGGGTGTTTTTCTCTTTTGGCACCTCTGGCCTAACCATCCTCCTTCCAATAGGGAGGGGCCACTGCAGGTGCCCTTGGCACCTCCTCCTCGACTTGCTTGCCCCTTTCTCCCCTTCCCTGGAATCGAAATTTTAATTTTAAGAGGGGATCAGAGGAAGCAGGTTTCCACGCACTGCAAGGGGAAGTGCTGGGGCAGTGTCTGTAAGGGGAGGCCAAGAGAGGCGTGATTAGTTTAGTCTTTCCTTCCCCATGACCTCAATCCTTGGGCCTCTCACAGGGACTTTTCAGAAAGTTCTCTTCCAATTGCATTCAAAGCCATTCCCAGGGCTCTCTGCCCTGTGTGCGGGAGCTGGCACTCTGCTCTCTGTGGGACCTTCCACAGGCCCGGAGATCCCAGGGCTGCAGGTTCCAGGCCTAGCGCCCTGCCTCCCCTGCAGGGGTGTGTGTGTGGGGAGCTCCGTCATGGTTCCTGGGGAAAAGGCTGCAGAACAGACTCAGCCTCAGCCAGCACCCTGCCCTTTCCCCCACTCTGCAATTCATCTCACACATGTTTATGGAGGGCCTACTGTGTGCCAGGCACTTTTTGGGGAACTGGAGAGATAAAACCTAAGGCTCTGCTTTCATGGAGCTTATGTTCTAGTGGGGCCGACTATAACAGACAAAATATAGACTGTGCCAGGGACTAAAGCGCCACTGGGGAGGAGACAGCACATGGGGGTGGAGAAGCCCAGGGGCTCTAACTGTGAAACCTGTGGGTCAGAGGACATGGAGGGAAACCTCAAAACAGAGGGAGGAAGCCCTCAGGAGGGTGAGCACTCCAGAGGGGATGGAAATGCAGTGGCCTGAGTTGGGAATGTGGACGGACAGACTGTGGTGAAGCCTTTGGACTTTTTTTTTCCCCCATGGGCAGGCACCGGGAATCAAACCCGAGTCCCAGGCATGGCAGGCAAGAACTCTGCCTGCTGAGCCACCGTGGCCTGCCCAAGCCTTTGGATTTTATTCCAAGGAAGATAGGAAACTTTTAGAAAGTTCTGAGCAGAGGAGGGCCCTGA
>PVIY010059596.1:0-11981 GCA_004026745.1 Myrmecophaga tridactyla | reverse complement strand
CCCCCGGCCCTCTCTCGCAGCTCTGGGCACCGTCTCTGCTGCTTTCTGGCTGAGTGGCCATCCTGCTGTCCTGCTCTGGCTGTGGGCTTTGCGAAGAGACTGCTCCCCTCCTCTGCAGCCCCGAATCTGCCTACCCCCTGCTGAAGCCAACTACACACCTGCCCACAGGTGTCTCCAGGCTTGTCCCTGGAGGGGCTGTCAGGCACCCAAGGGTGATCCCAGCTTAGCTGGTGCACCTGGAAAAGGTCCTGTTTTAGTTGGCTAAAGCTGCCAGAATGCAATGTACCGGAAAAGGGCTGGCTTTTACAATGGGGATTTATTAACTTACAGGTTTACATTCAGAGGCCGTGAAAACGTGCAAACCAAGGCATTGACAGGACGATGCCTGAACTCTGAAGACAGGCTGCCAGCATCCTCAGCTCCTCTGTCCCATGGCAAGACACACGGCTGGCATCCACTGGTCCCTCTATCCTGGGTTTGGCATCTGCTGGTTCTTCTGTTCTGGGTTTTGTAGCTTTCAGCTTCTGAATGCTTCTCTTTCAGCTTCTCTGGGGCTTTTCTCTGGGGCTTCTCTGTCTTTTATCCTCTTATAAAGGACTTCAGTAAGAGGATTACGACCCACCCTGAATGAGGTGGGCCACATCTCAACTTCAGATCCTCCTCTCCGAAGAGCCCTACTCACAGTGGTTCCACACCCATGGGAATAGATGGGCCCTAAGAACCTCATTTTTCTGGGGTCCACACAGCTTCAGACTATTCTAAGCCCCTCTTCTCAGGCTCCGGTTTGCCCAGCAGTGGCCTCCAGCCGAGGCCTTCCGAGTGGGAGTGCAGCCATCCCGCCGGTCTCCAGTTCTGGCCTTGGTTTGAAAGGGATGGCTGTATCTGCCTGGCCCTCCGATGTAGCTCTGTGCCAGAGCAGCCAGTAAAACAGAGAACAGAGCTGTGTAACCAACACGGGAGGGCCACACCTCCCTCCCTGCATACCCACACACGTGCACACGCCATACACACACCCATGCCTGTCTCACCCATGTACTTCTCACACCCAGCAGCCCCTGTGCACGCTGCACTCTGTGCACACTGCATGCACGCACGTGTGGACAGAGCCCAGGGGCAGACTGTCCTCAGTGCCCAGAGCTCCCGGCCCAGCCACCAGCCCCTCCCCCCATGGCCAGCTCTGCAGACCACTGGCCCTGGGCCCTGTGGCCACAGCCTGTGGTGGGGGAGTTGGACACAGTTCTCTGAGCAGTGTCTCCAGGATCCTGCTGACCAGGCCAATGGCACAGGCAGTGGTGACACAGGCAGGGACAGCGGATGTCCTGGGGGCTGCCCTCCTACCAGGAAGGGGGCCGTTCCTTGGGCAGCAGGTGTCAAGTTTACGCATATGAGCCTCTCCAAAGCCTGGTGTCACCAGGCAGGGAAGGGACCGTCACTTCCCTGGTAAGATGGAACTGTTCTCCTGCCCGACAGGCACTCTGCTGGGGAGGGGAGAAAGCTGTGCATTTATTTGCTAGTCTGTCTTTCCAGCCTGGCTTGATAGGGCCAGAAATGGCCACTCCTGTGCTGCTCAGGCCACCCTCAGTGCCCCCTTCTCCTGGCCAGGTGGCATGGGGGGATATGGGCACCCCCTCTCCCTGTAAGGCCTTTGTGGTCTGTATTCTCCTCAGGACTCTGGTGGCGGGGGGGGGCGGTGCACTGTGCCGAGGTCGGACCCCGCCCTCTGACCCAGCGCCTCTGACCCACCTCCCTAGCCGAGTGGTCTCTTTTTTTTTTCACCTTTACTTTTTTTCTTTTAGAGCAGTTTATTGGTTTTCAGAAAAAATTATGCAGGAAGTACAAGTCCCCTACACAAACCCCCACTCCTAACGAGGTACCCCTGCCCAGGCCAGGTCCCCAGGTGCCAGGCAAGGACATACCACACGCCTCAAGTGAAGTGTCCCCTCCTCGGGCGCCCTGGGGCCGGCTACAAGGGGCCGCGGGGGAGCCGCACCCCAGCTGCATGGCCTGTGCAGCCCCTGAACCCCTCCCTCCTTGGGCCTCACCTGTAAAATCTCACAAAGGAGGTAGCCAGGGAGGTCAGCGTGGGAAGCCCCCAGACCATTGGAGCAGGGGAGGGGTTAAAGGGACAAAGGCCAGCGGGGGCTGGGGGTGGTGCCAGGGTGAGGGTGGGGGCAGGGGGGGTTTGGGAAGCCCACTGGTCCGGTCTGGAAGAGCACATTCTGGAGCTGCACGTGCAGAGGGGCAGGAGGGGTGGCCCCCAGGCACCTGTGGGGACCCCAGTACCTGTGAATAGGACTGGCCGGGCACACGGAGCTGGGGAAGACAGCTGGGGACCGACACTGCGTGGTGGCCGCCTGAGGGTAAGCGTGAGGCCAGGAGGCTGCTGGATGTGCGAGTCCGAGGCCAGGAGAGGGGGACCTCCCTGACTGGTGCTTTATTCCTAAAAGCAAAATTAAATGGCCAGCCGGCAAAGGGGAGCGCCTTCTCCTGGGACAAAGCACCAGCTGCCTGGGAAGCTTAGCCGTCTGATGATCCTACCTGTCCATGCTGGATGCATGTGCACATGGGTGTGTGTGTGTGTGTGTGCATATGCGTGAACATGCGTGTGGAGCTGGGGTGTGCACACGTGTGTGCACGTGTGCACACATGCTGCCTCACATCTACCAGTTGGCAGTGGTAGATGAATCACCAGCCACCAATCTTAAAACCATTTTCCTGAGCCAGGGTCAGTGGGTCTGTTCTCAGCCTAATGGCCTTGTTTGTCCAGCTGTGGGCTGCAGGTCTCGGAGCCGCGGGGGCACAGAGGGCATTCAGTGCCGTGACATGGGTCATGAGAGCAAAGCACGGGGCCTGTCCCAGCCCCACCCTGCTCACCCGGCTCCTGGGACCTGTCGAGCCGGAGAGTCGTACCTGAGCCCCATCTCACCCTCTTCCCTGCTGCTCCAGCCCCCTCTTCTGTCCCAAATTCCACCATCTCCCAGGCGGGCCCTTTCGCTCCTCTGCTTGTGAAATCATTCATTCATTAACACATTCATTCCTTTCACTCAAGACAGTGAATTGCCAGTGTGGCCAGAAGGTGGGTGTCTGAGAAATTGCTGGGGAGACCATGTTGGGGAGGAGATGGTGCCCAGCCCATAAGCCCGGGTGAGGAGAGGGACTCCATCCTGCAGGCAGTGGGTTGCTGACCAGGGGCTCTCAGCAGAAGGGTGATGCAATCTGATTGACTGGCTCCTCCGTGGCCGGTGGCCTGTGGAGTCAGGGGTGGGCCTGGGGAGAGTAGTTGAGAGGCAGTGGTGGTCACCCAGCTGAGGGAGATGATGGCCTGGGTGGGGGGTCAAGGGGCTGGGCGTGAGGGACGGGTGGAAAAAGGGAAGGACGCAGCGTGACAGCTGGGTGGATGGATAGTGGCACCAAGACTGAGTGAGGAAGAGCCGGAGGTCTAAGTGGAGAGGGGCAAACTGTCCCATAGCTAGACTGAGACATGAGTGAATAGAGCAAGGAGGTGGACGTGTGCTTCGGGAGTGGACGGGCGAGGTCAGGTCCAGTGGCATGAACTCTGCCATCACCAGCACTGAGGTGGTATTTAAAGCCAGGGAACCGGCTGCCGTTTCTTGGGGAGAATATAGCTGGAGAACAGGGTTTAAGACTAGCCCAGGGGGCATCCGTCATCTGGCGGGTGGACTGAGGAGGGGAAGCCCACGCAAGCAGTGAGGACACTGGGCAAGTAGAATTCATGGTGCATCTGTAGAACATGGAAGACGGGAGCTCCTCGGAGCAACCAGAGGGAGGAGACAGGGGCTCCGCAGCAGTGAGGGAAACAGAGACGGGGATCACACCTTTGAAGAACTGAGAGAAAACAACCATCCACGTGGAACCCTGTGCCCGGCAAAAGTGCCTTCCGAGAGCAAGGCAGAACTGTAAAACAAAAACAAAACAAAGCCCAGTGCCAGACGGACACGGGCTCCGGGAGGATGTTTGCTGTGAGGGGGAAAGAGCAGGGAACTCGAGCAGTGAGGACCTGTGTGTTCATTTTGCTATGCTACTTTCAGTGGAAGTGCACGTAAAATGTCATCTCTGGGCGGTGCAACGGTGGTTGGGCAGGCAGAGTTCTCGCCTGCCGTGCCGGAGACCCGGGTTCGATTCCCGGTGCCTGCCCATGCAAAAATAAAAAAAAGGAAAGTGTCATCTCTGCATGTGTGGTACATTCAAGCACAGTAACGTATGCATGTGAATGGGCATGGGTACCCGGCGCCAACAGCATGCATCCCGAGGGGGGCAGGTCAGGCTCCCCCCGGTACCCGCCTTGAGTCGGAGCCCCCCACACACACAGGGACAGCTGTCCTGGGGGGAGGGGGCGCCTCTCTGTCCCCAGTCCCTGGGGAAGAATTGGTGGGGTCTGTTTCCCATTCCCGGAGAAGATGATTGCATTAGGAAATCGTCTGTTGAAGAGCTTCTGCCTGGTCCTAATAAAAATGTCATCTGCATCGTCCTGCGGCTTGTAAAGCCGAGGCGCCCGGGTGGGGCCTTTTCAAGTAGGTTCTGCTGGGAAGGTGCTGGCCCCACCCCCACCGCATGGGCGAGCTGCTGCGACTGCTCCCGATTCCAAGCGTTTCTTCCATGGTACCATTTCTGCACACTTTCTGCTTCTTTCTGGGGGGCCAGAATGCGGGCCTTCCCAGTGCCATCTTGAGGAGATTCACAGTTGTTGTTGGAAAAATGATACACACAGTCTTTTGTCTTTTGCGGGAGGCATCTCCGTGGCAGTCCATTGGGTGCCGTGGTGAGCGTGGCTTCGCCCCCCACACCCCGAGCCCGAGGGGAGACCCAGGACACGCGGCTGGGAAGAACTTGCCCTGCGGGGGCTCAGGTGCCCAGCTCTTGTGTGGTCAGCACATCCAGCTCGGGGTGGGGTGGTGAGGTGGAAGGAACACAGGTGATTTCTGGAGGGGAGGGGAGGGGAGCGTGGTCAGGTGTGCCCCGCCTGTGGGGTACACTCTGGTGAGTCCTGCCCTTGGAGAGTGTGCTCAGGTGAGCCCCCCCCCCCCCACCATGGAGGACCCTCAGGTGCCCCCCACCCTTGGGCAGCCCCTCAGGACTCAGGTTTCCATCAGGCTGTGTGAGTCTGCCTGTCAGGCCTGTCCCGCCTCCAGCGGGGGTGAGAGGGAAAAAGAGGAGTCAGGGTGTGCGAGGAAGCGTCCTTGCACTCGTGTGTGAAAGTGAGCATGTAATTGAGGGCGTGGGAGAGAACAAGCATGGGAATACCTACACTTGTGCGTGAGAACAAGCGATGGGGTCTGAGGCTTTGAGCGAGAACACGTGCTTGTGAGGAGGCGTGTATAAGGGTGGCCGAGGGCTTGTGTGAGAGAAAGCACCCAGGAGCGCACCTGTGGGATGTGAGAGAAGCCCAGGGCTGGGCCTGGGCCCCTTCACAGCCGCGGAGCCCCGGCCAGCTCCCCTCGCACACCTCCTGGGCCCGGCTGCCTCCTCTGCAGTTCCCGGGACGAAGCAGGGCCCCTCGTGCCGGCATTAGTGTCTTTAACCCCAGTGCAGCGGCCTCCTCCTGGCTCTGCCCCTGCCCCACGTGTTTCCTTCTAGAAAGTGTCACTGACGAGCAGGCGCGCCGGGGGGGCCGCTGTGCCCCGCTGCAGGGACCAGCGGAGGCATTTTAAGTGCATTTAAGGCCGTTTCTGCTCCCTATCACTGCTGGAGTCACAAATCCCTGTTGGCAGTAATGAGGCCCCCACACACACACCACCCCAGATTGCAAGACCACAGCTGGGGCCCGTTCTCCGGCGGTGTGGAGCCCACCATGGGGCCAGTCCAGCCTCCTTGCAGGGCGGCAGGTGCTCCAGGGGTGCTGCTGGCCCCTGGACCATGAGATGCTGTGTGTGTGTCACATGCCCCCTCTGTCCCTCACCTCCTGACGGACACGTGGCCCCATCCTCTCTGGATCTGCGGGTGCCATGGGCCTACCCTGCGTCCTCTGGCCTGCCCACTCCCACTTCCCCGGGCATGAGAGAGCTTGGCAGAGGCTAGGGCCAGTGGCCTAAGGTTGGCTGTCACGGCGTCACCAGCCACACTCTCAGGGTGGGGGGAGAACACAGGTCCCCCCACACACATGAAGGAGGGTTTGGGCCACGTTGTAAGAAGAGTGGGGGGCTGGGGTGCAGCCCGGGAGGTGCCTCCTGATGTGGTAGCATCTCAGACCATTGTGTATGTGGTCACTGAAAGGGCGGAGGGCAGCCGGACCGCAGCAGGCACTGGGTGCCTGTGACCACCCCCCACTATAGTGTCACATGCCCAGGCTCCCCCAGGGCCATTGCCTCAGTGGGGCCACCGCATGACCATCGTGTCGTCTTTGGGCCCAGAAGCTCAAACTGCCCTGAGAGACGCCAAGGCCCCGGGGATGGCCTGGGGGGCATTGGCGGTGGGCGGCAGTCCCGTCTCCCAGTGGACACAGGTGCCGGCTGGAGGAGCAGCACCCTCGGGGCTCCCGTCTGAGGCCCCCAGCTGTACACAGCCACCCACCGAGCGTGTGGGTTAAGACGGTGGTCTGGAGAGACCTGTGTTCACCCTGGCCATCTGGTTTCCCGCTCGTGCGGCCTTGAGCGAATGACCACCTTGTCTTCTGTCACCATTTCTGCTTGCTCAGCAGCAGATGCGGCAGTGCCTCCCACCTGGGCAGGGGCTTCCGAGGGGCCTTCTTGCCTGCGTAGTGCCCAATTGGGGAGGCAACACAGATGGCCTTGGGTGAGGGCCGTGGAGGGCAGGACGTCGGGGGGGAAAGTCCTGTCCAGCAAGGCAGCTAGTGTTGGGGTCCCCGCTGCCTCGCCCAGCCCCTGCCATGTCCCCCTCACACCTTCCCACTCCAGATTTCCCCGGGGACCAGAACAACAAGGCTTGGCCGCTCTCCTGGTTCAGGGCCCTTCCCTGTGGCTGCCCCGGCACAGCCCCCGCCTGAGTCTGCACCCACGGCTGTGAACCATCCCTACTTCCTGAGCATGGGGTCAGGAAACCCCTCTGGCTGGGCAGTCAAGGGTTCCTCCGACCAAGAATGCCCATCGGGAACCTTCAAGAGCTGGGCTGGGGCGAGAGGCCATCATCGGGAGTGTGGGTGCTTCTCCCCAGGGAGGATCTCAGGGCGCAGGCTACCCGAGAAGAGCCAGCCCTGAGCGTCCTCCCCCCAGCCGCACCCCAGGACACGCTGAGCTGGTCACCCCTGCAACAGGACCCCTCCCCAAGGGTGTGTGTCCCCACACGTGTGACCCCCACCTCCGAGCGGCCTGTACCCATGGGCCCCCAAGGCAGCCCAGTGCCAGGCGGAGCTCTGTGGTCCCCAGCCCCAGGGGTGTGTGGGGAGACCCTGGGGGACTCTGGGGTGGCTGCTCGGGGTCTCTGGTGCCCCACCCAGCCCAGGAGCCCACCAGCCATGTCACTTTGTTGGGGAGATGCAGGGAAGGCTAGACGTTACCCGGGCAGGTCAGGCGAGGAAGGAAGCGCGGCCCAGGGCGGAAGCTTCCGGCTGTCCTGGGGCAGAGACCCTGCAGGGGGCACGTGGCAGCCACGCCAGGCCTGGCCTATGCACGCACCCTCGAGGCCACCCCCCAGCCCGTCCCTCCCAGGGAACATTCCGGAATGAGTGCAGCCTCCCGCTCTCTCACGGCCTCACCACTGTGGGGACCCAAACGGTCCTGCCTGTTCTCCTCACCTGACGGCAGCTGGCATCTGATGGTTTCCCCAACCCAGAGCCGCCCCCAGAAGTCCCAGACCAACCGCGGGGAGGGGGATGGGCCTGGGGCAGTGCTGCAGACCCCCACAGCGGAGCAGGACCACACTGAAAACGCATCGACGGAAAACAAGTCGGCCACCCACAAGCACGGATCTCTAATGCTTGCTCTATGTGCATTAGAGGGCATATTGGCAGGGTTTTAAGCATTTTTAAGCATTTTTGACTATCCATCTTTTTAACAATTTTAACTAATTTTTTAATACTTTTTACAAAAACTAATTTTATAAGCTCCCACATACCATCAGCAGCTGTCACATGAGCAGCAGCTGCCTTTGTGGATAATTTATACCTCTACACACACACCCTCGATGCTTACTATTATTTTTTTTATGCTTTAATGCACAAGCCTTAGCTATCTAATTTTGGCCACAGATACACCCATGATGTGGAACCTTTACAGCTCCCCAGAAAGGTCCTTCCTGCCCCGCCGCCACCCCTGCCCCCGACACCAGATGTCATTCTGGAATCACACCCCGTAGGTTTTCTGTGCCTGGTGGCTTCTGCTTCCGCCCCGGGGGTTGGATGTGCCGCCAGTGTCTCCTTGCTGGGTACTGTTCCGTGGCCTGGTGGGACTCTTTATCCATTCACCCCTCAGATAACCTCGAGGCTGTGTCCGGGTTTTGTTTTTTATGTGTGTGGATAATTCTGCCGTTTGTGATCAAGCCACCTGGGGAACTTTTCTCAGACAAATGGAGCCCAAGTGCTGGGTCATGTGATAGGTGTATGTTTCCCTTCGGACCCCGATCCCTGCTTGTCTGTCTCTGACCCTTGAAAAACCCCTGCCCCAGCTGCGTGTTGAGAGGCCCGTGTGAACACCAGGCGGGCATGCGGCTCACGTGTTTGTCACACTTGGGTGATGTAGACTGCTCTTGCAGCTTTTTTACGCGGTCTCCCCTTCCTCCTTTTTATTCTTCTTCAGAGCACTTTTTGTCCATTTTCAGCCAGTGTTTCGCTGTTCAAATAACTGCATTCATGCACTCGGGACTGAAGATGAGTAGCTCCTAGTAAGATGAGACTCGCTTATTAGGGCATCTTCCTGGCCCCTGGGCAGCCCTTACCAGGGTGTGAATCAGGCTGCCATTGGGGATGGTGGTCTGGCTGGAGGCCAGCTGCCAGCGACCCACAGCTTCTCCTGGCAGGCCGAGCGCTCGGTCTGGGGGAGGGGGGGACACCCCATCTTCGTCCTCCGTCCTCTTACCCCCCCATCCCCACTTCCCGCAGCCCCGCTGGGCCTCTACTTCTCACGGGACGCATACTGGGAGAAGCTGTACGTGGACCAGCCGGCTGGCACACCGCTGCTGTACGTCCATGCCCTGCAGGACGTCCCCGGGGAAGAGGCCGTTTTCCGCCTGGGGCCGTACCTCCACGGGGCCTTCCGCCTGCGGCTGCATGACAACCACTGGATCCGCATCCAGGGGGACACGGGCCTCGTCTACCTCAACCAGAGCCTGGACCAGAGTGCCTGGGAGAAACTCAGCGCTCACAGTGAGTGACGGGCCCCGTGGCTGCAGGCCCCTGTCCCCACATCGCAGCCTCACGAGGGCCCCGGTTACAACTGCCAGGACTGGGGTTTCGCAGCGGGGTGTCTTCATCGCCCCCTGTGTACGGGCACAGGGAGGGTGGGCCCAGCACGGTGGGGAGGCCAGGGTGAGTTTGGGGGCCACAGGCGACCCTCGGGTTTTCTGAGGCTGTTTGGGGGAGAATGTGGCCAGCACAATTGTGTGCCATCAGCTGATTCTGGCTGGGAGAGGTGGGTGAAGAGGGGCTGGAAAGCCTCCAGAGCTCTGATGCAGCAAACGACCTTCAGCTTCCTGGGGGAGCAGCAGTCCCCAGCAGTAGCAAGAGGCATTTAGCGCCCAGAGGGGACTGCGGCCCCCGAGGTAGCCTGGAGGAGAGTGGAACGGGAGGGAGACCTGGGTGAGCCCCACAGGGCAGGGCTCAGTGGGGGTTGAGGCTGCACGTGCCCCTGGTGTAGTGGGCTGGGGTGGGCAGAGCTCCGCTGTGGACACGGACGACAGGGTGACTCTGCCTTGGCAATGAGATGCAGGCACCGAGCCCCAGAGAGTGAGGAGGGCCTGCCCAGGTGGTCCGGGTCCCCAGAAGGGTCCTGCCAGGAGGGCATCCTGTACACGCTCACCTGGTCCCCCTGCCTGCATCCTGACCTCTGGGCAGGGGATTTAAGGGACTGGAGTCTTTCTTGGCTGGAGGCCAGAATGAAATCCACTGCAAAAACAAAACAAAACAAAATGCCGGGCCTGTTGGGAGATCTGATCTGCTGTGATCTGAGAGGGGCCCCATTACAGTGGGGCATGATTAACACAGGGGAAAAGGAGCACCAAGGGAGGAGCCAGGAAGAGGTAAAGATGAGGTTCAAAAACACAGGAGTAGCAGACTAAGGAGCAGTCTTTACCCTGGGACCCCAAGGAAGCCCCCCCCCCAGCTGAGATCCAGCGTATCTCATAGGAGGGGGCACAGCCATAGCTTGGTGGGGGGAGGGGGGAGGGAGGCATCCCGTGGTGCCAAGCTGATGGTACTTGCCCCAAGTCCCACTCTAGGTGCCCAGGGAGTCTGCTCACGGGCTGAGTCACAGCAGAGATGCTCCAGGACAGAAACACCCTGGGACAGCTGGGTGTGGCTGGCCACCACGGGGGTGCTGCGGGAGGTGCCACAGCCCAGGGCACCTATCTGGGGGCGGGGCAGGGACGTGAGGGGGCACTGTCGGGGGGATGGGCGCCATCAGAGGAGGGTCCCTTGAGCAGAGTCCGAAAGAGGAGAAGCTGGCGGGTGGGCCCCGGGGCTCCTGGCGCAGGGCCCGAGACCCCGCCCCGCAGGCGGCAGGCTGGCTGTGGTGGAGCCCCCAGGCTTGACTCCCCCCTCTCCTTGCAGACGGGGGCTTCCCCCTGCTCACCGTGCACCTGCAGGTCTTCCTGGCGCCCGCGTCCCCGCGCGACGCTGAGTGCCAGTGGCCGGCCTGCGCCCGCGTCTACTTCTCCTTCATCAACGCCTCGTTCCCCGCCTGCGGCTCCCTCCAGCCGCGGCAGCTCTGCTTCCCCGAGAGGGGACTGTCCTTCCGCATCCGCGAGAACCGGCCGCCGGGCCGCTTCCACCAGTTCCGCCAGCTGCCGGTGCGGTTCCTTTGCCCCAACGTCAGCGCCACCTACCGGCTCCTGGGCGGTGAGTGCGCGCGGCGGGAGCCCCGAAGCCCCCAGGCCCCCACTCCGCCTCGCCAGCCGCCGCTCCTTTAGCGCCGAGAACCCGCCCCGCCCCCGCTGGGGGCCCACCGTCGTCCCAGGGTGGCCCTGGGGGCTAAAGCTGCCTGCTGGGGCCTCTGACCCCCCACATGGACATGCCAGGCCCGCCGGGGAGGGGAGGGGTGTGGCCCACCCAGAGGGGAGAGGGGAGAAGAAGGCCCCAGGGCCCGGGAGGGAGGCTTGCAAGGGTTGGGGGCGGGAGCCATGCGGGACAGGGAACCCGGCAGGTGATGGAGCCACCTTCCCCCTCAGCCCCTGCGGGACATGAGGTGAGGGCTGTGAAAGGGCTCAGAGAGAGGTGACCAGACCAGAGCTGGATTTAAAAGGACTAGTCTGGTTACCATGTAAGGATGGCCTTGGGTGAGGAGGGTTTGGGGGTGAAAGCTGCTCCAGGAGACAAGTGGAAGTGAGGAGAGAAATCCCTGTACTGGGGCTGGGGGCTGGGACCAGGGCAGGCTTCCAAGGAAACCCCTGCAGAATTGCCTGCCCGGCTGCGTGTGGGGTTTTGAAAGGACCAAGTGTGGGGTTCTGAGGAGGCTGTACCCTGAAATGTGCCCCTGGGGGCTGGGGCAGGTGGGCATGGGGCCGGGATCCCAGGTGGGGTGGTGGGGAGGTGCAGGGAGGGCAGCTGCGGCCCCTAAGAGGGGCAGTTACTTCCATTTTTAATGAAAGCTGCTGGATGGGGCAGGATTCTCACCAGTGGAGCCTGGATTCATGCCAGATTTACCACTCAGAAACATGGCGAGTGTGTGAAAGAGAATCAAAACACAGCATGGAGAGCTACCCCTCATACACCCTCGCCATCCTTTCCTGTGCAGGGATAGATTTCTCTGTGCAAAGTTGTCAGCAAAGCCTCTGGTTTTGCATGCCAACTTTTTTCATGATGTTAAATATTAAAACAGCTGTTAACACTTTTTTTGTAATCAGAAGCATGCGCGCGC
>PVIY010059595.1:0-11980 GCA_004026745.1 Myrmecophaga tridactyla | reverse complement strand
ACTATCTTCTTGATCTCCTTTATGTCATTTGCTATCCTGCTTTTTTATTAAGTAGAGTTGTATGAACATCTTTGATTAGTTGCTCCAATGTCTGTCTCCTCTGGTGTTTAATTTCATCATTAGGCAGGGCTAAATCTATCCGCATTGTGATATGCTTAGTGATCTTCTGTTGTCTTCATCACATATAAATATCTTGACTGACTTACTTTGGGAGTTGATTTCTTTCAGTAGTCTAAGGCCTTGTGTTTGTGGGATGGTTGTACAGCAGTAAGCAGGACATGGGGTGGAGCACTCAGGATGGTGGTTTGTTTCAGGGCAGGTATGGGCACATGTTGAGAATGTTACCTTGATAATTGTGAATATGGGCACCCAGCAGCCAGGGAGGATGTAGCTATATGGGTGCACAGGTCTAGGGGGGTGTAACCCTGGTGTGTGCTGGTCTAAGGCACAGGGCCCTTTGTGCACATGCATAGAGCTGTGGCAGCAGGTAGGCATTACTCCCGCTTGCACAGGTCTGCACTCTCTCAGAGCTGGGAAGGGAGGCTGAGGGCTGTGTGCCTGCGTGGTTCTAGTACTGCTGTAAAGTGCAGTTCCCAGAGCTGAACAGCATGATTGGGGGCCAGTGTGCACCCATGAGTCTTCTGCCTGATTTTTGAAAGACAGTCTCACTGAATATAAAATTCTTGGCTGGCAGTTGTTTTCTTTCAGTACTTTAATAATTTGTCCCACTGCCTTCATGCCTCTGTGGTTTCTGATGAGAAATTGGCACTTAATTTTAATGGGGCTCCCTTGATCATAGCATGCTATTTTCCTGTGGTTGCTTTTAGAGGTCTCTTCTTGTCCTCGGCACATTCAAACAGTTTGATTAAAATATTCGTGGGGAAGGCACGCTTCAAGTTCATACAGTTTGGGGTTCATTTAGCCTCTTTGATGTGTGTATCCATATGTTTTATTAAATTTGGGAAGTTTTCTACCATTGTTTATTTGAATATTCCTCTGCTTTTTCTCTTTTTCTTCTGCTTCTGGAACTCACATAATATCTAAATTGGTATGCTTGGTGGTGTTTCATAGGTCATTTAGGCTCTGTTTGTTTGTTTGTTTGTTTGTTTATTTATTTATTTGCTCCTAGCCTGAATCATTTCAATGATCTTATCTTCAAGTCCACGGGCTCTTCTGTCAGCTCCAATTTGCTATTGAAACCCTCTAGGTAATTTTTCATTTCAGTTACTGTGGGCTTCACCTCTACTATTTCTTTTTGGTTCCTTTAGAAAATTTCTGTCACTTCTTTGGGATTCTCATATTGTTCATTTCTCTTTCTTGTGACATCTTTTAGTTTTTTCTTCGTGCTTTCCTTTCTCTCCTTGAGCATACTGAAGGTTATGTTTTTAAAGTGTTTGTCAGTTTGTCCAACATCTGATATTCTTCATTGATGGTTTCTGGTCTTTATCTTGCTCCTTTGGATTGGCCATTTCTTATTTCTTAGGTTGTCTTGCAATCTTTTGTGATGTACTATATATTTTAATATTTTAAAGTGCTAACTCTGGGCTTTAGTTCCTGAGATGTTGGTTCCTTCAATTTGTATCCAGATAGTGATATGACAGAGATTTCCTTAAGTACCAGGAGCTTACAAATACAAACAAACCATGCAAAAAAATGATTTTCCACAGTCTTTGCAAATTGGTCCTGCATTGGCTGGTGCTCTCCTTCAGAGTTTAGCCCTCCTATGAAAATGGTCAGCTGAGGCAAATGGGAATTGCAGGTGTCTATCATCTTTTCTCAGTTTATGTCTTGTTCTGGGTCTTTGCTTGCTCCTAGCCTTAGGTACTTCCTCATTTATAGGAATTTGATTGCTCTTTCTACTCCCTTCTTCTTCTTTATGATTTAAACCCTTTGGCCCAGGGTGCTTTGACTTAGTTGTTTCTCATATTGCTATTGCTTTAGCTGTTTGGCAAGCTGCTTTTGCCTACAGGGCAAGTTCTGGTAGGGCAAAGCAGAGATGCATATCCTGATTTAATATTTCAACTTTCCATTCTATAGAATAGCACTAACATACAACCCAATATGTACACAGGTGTTACTCTGCTCCCTGCTAAAGACGGTCAGGGATCCACAATGGCAGTGCAGGCTGACTCTCCATCTCACTGGAGAGGGGTTTAAGGAGGGCCAGTAAGAGTACCATAAGTTTCTTGCACCATTTTTTTTTTGTACACTGTATGACAGGGTCATATTTCATTATTTTTCCATATGAGTATCCCGTTATTACAGGACTATTTGTTGAATTGTTTTTTGCTTGTTTGTTTGTTTTTGGGGAAGTGCATAGGCTCGGAATCAAACCCGGGTCTCCTGCATGGTAGGCAAGAATTCAACCACTGAACCACCCTTCCACCCCTCTCCTACTTTTTTTTTTTTTTTTTGCATAGGCAGGCTCCAAGAATTGAACCCAGGTCGCACTGAGTCACTGTTACCAGCCTCCTCTCCTACCATTTTTAAAGCTGCATCTTCTTGATTCTGCTTTCTTCCAGTTACTGCAACCATTTAACTGGTTTCTGTAGTTTTGAAGAAGATGATTCTGCAGTTCTTTTCTAGTTGTTCAGTGATTCTGTGGAGGAACGACACCCAACAGCATCATATGCCACCATTTTGGTCAAAAGGAAAACAGTTTAATTTTTTCTTGTCTTCTTCCCCTTTTTCCAGGTTTCTTTCTTCCTTCTTTCCCTCCTTCCCTCTCTCCTTCTCTTGATTTCTTGTTTTCCTCTATTTTATTTTATTTTTTGTCACTAGATAAGCTTGGGGTTAGGGGAGTCTTATCCACCCTGTTCATCTTTATACATTTCTTCCTGGAGATAGACTTGAGTCAGCATCATAAGGCTTAGAGTCTCAACCATGGCAATGATCGCTTTTTGTATAGAGTTGAAGGGCCTTGGACTTAAGTTGGGTTTGAATTAACCCTTTTGCTGCACCATAGCGGTACCATTGCTGTTTCGCCATATAATACTGAAGGTTAGAATTTTTGCTGTAGCACAAGCTTAGGCAAGAGTGATGCAGCAGAAGAGTGCTGGGCAAGCAACCCATTGGTTGATGAATGGAACTCATAATCTGTTATGAATATGCTAACCATATGCTGTTTACTATTTCCACCACACAGACTTCCTTTTTTTTTTTTTTCTTTTTAATCTCTGTACAAATTCCTGCTGAATGTTTAAAGTCATGGTTCCCGGTTTCTGACCATTCAATCACTTGTGCAGAACTTCTTAATGGTTGCAGGGGAATGTTTGGTAACCCAGTGATGGAGCTTTTCTTCTGGGAAGGCCAGTCTCCCTGAGTGGTGGCTTGTGCCAGTTTGAAAGAATTATGTACCCTAGAAAAGCTATATTTTAATCTTGATCCAATCTTGTGAGGACAGCCTTTTCTTTTAATCTTGATTCAACATTGTTGGTTGAAATCTTTTTGATTAGATTATCTCCATGGAGATGTGACAAGCCCAATTGTGGGTGTGACCTTTGATTAGATGGAGATATGATTTCACCCATTCCAGGTGGCGCTTGATTAGTTTACTGGAATCCTTTAAAAGTGGAAACATTTTGGAGAGAGCCAGAAATGACAGAAACCTCAGAAACAACAGAGCAAATAGAAGCTTCAGAGCAGAGCTGACACAGATGCCAACACTTGGAGAACAGAGACATGAATGTTTGGAGATGCTTGGAACCCAGAAGACATTGCCGTGAGATGTTAAGCAAGCCAGAACCTGGACAAGGGAAGCCAAGAAATGGAACCAGCACTGGAGAAGCAAAGTGAGGAACCCCTACAGGAACAGAGGCTGAAGGTAATGGAACCCAGGAGCAAGGAATTGACAGATGCCAAGCAGGTGATTACCCAACTGACAGAGGTTTTCCTGACCTATCACCGTTTCTTGAGTGAAGGAAACCTATTGTTGGTGCCTTAGTTTGGACAATTTTATAGGCTTAGAACTGTAAACTTGTAACTTATTAAATACACCTTTTAAAAAGCCATTCCAGTTCTGGTATATCACATTCTGGCAGCTTGCAAACTAACATAAGGTTATAAAACCCAGTGATTGAAAGATGAGCCCCTTGGTGTGCTGGTAAGTACCAGTGCTGAGCAAAGCCTGTGCACATTTGCTAGGGGTTTTACTTTGGGAGAGAGTTGAGTATGAAATGCTCCTTTCCCTTTCATGTTCTCATCAGTGCCTGGGCCATAGGCCACCATGAGTGTGCATCTCAATACATTTGGGGTCAGGAGAGTGTGTGACAACAATTAAGGAAGCAGCAGCATAGGAGATGGATAAGATTGCTTCCCTTTCCTGAACAATTTCTCTTGGTTGTCAATTGGAGGGCCATGCTTAATTCTCCCAGCATTGGTGGTCTCCTTCCTTTCCACAAAACTCACAAAGGGTCACCCCTAAGTCCAACCATTATTTATACAATCACAAATAATGTCTATATGGCTTCTCCAAGTAGCCAAGGATGGTTCCCAGGCTAGATGTGGTAACCAGAGAGTTCAAATGTGATCCTTGGTAAGGGGGACTCAAGTGTTAACTGATTAAAATATGCTATTGTTGCCTTTTGCAGGCAGGAGCCTCAGAGAGTACCTACCAAACAAAGACTGAACCAGTCATTGGTGGATCTATCCCAGGCAGTCTTTGCCATATCATGACATCAACTAGCTAAGAGCAATTAGTTAAAGCTGATCAAATGTCTTTGGACATGGTTGGGGTAATCCTGTTCATGATGCAAATTATTTTAATCACCTCCACTTTACTCCATTGCTGATATTAGGTTTCCTGCCCTACAGTTCTGGGGATGGCTGAACACATGACACCTAACATTGGACAAATGAGATTGACTATAGTTTGCTAGTCACATACACTGATAGCCTGGAGAAGAGAATAATGCATGTGTCACAGAGCCACATGGGGTTGCACTCAGGAACAGAGTGAACAAAGGAGAGGCTGTGGCAGGAGGCCAGCTCTGCAGGAACAAGCAGTTGTGGTACTCTGGTTCCTGTGACTGGCTTGTTTGAATAATTCTGTGGGCCAGATTAAGCAGGCAACATACCTGGTTCCCATGACAAGGAGACTTGTTTGGCTAGGAGACTGTATCTGTAAGAGCAGAGTGGGCAAGAGAATTCATGGTTAGATCATCTGAGCTGGTTCTAGTTTTCCTAGATGTCAAAGCACACATAATATTGGGATTTAATTTTAGGCTTTATACCACACCTTCTCTTTGCAGCTCCTGATTCAGCCTCCACTCTTGTCTCTCAGGTCTCTGCCCTGCTGAACTGCGTGACTTGTGTACTTTCTGGTTTCCAATGGGGAACAAGTGTTGGACACATGTCACAGTGGGCTGCATTTCTGGGTCCCTCCCCTTGCTCCCTTAGGCTAGAGGAGGTAATGGTACCTCCTTGTTAGTAGCCCCAGGACATTGTTCTATCACCTGTAGTTTCTCTTCACTCTCTCCATAGCTTTGCAGATAGTCCAATTCTTAAACTCTCCTTAAATTATTCTCATTTGCTCAGGGCTCAATTACTCACATGTTTCTACTAGGACCCCAGCTAATACTCTAATATACTGGTTCTCAAGCTAGTATATGTCCGCACCCCATTTTGGATGTGCCAAATCCCAGGGTTTGTTAAACCACAGATGGTATTTAATAAGTTCCCAGGTTGAGGCTTGGAGAACCATTTTAAGAACCATTTCTCTAGTCTTTATATCTTCTGGGAAATGGCAACCCGTTTACTTTTCTAGGGAAGGTAATTGATCTGCACGGAATTGAAAGGAATGAAAATTTAAAATGATTGCCTCATACATCTGGAAAAATGGAGGAAAAGCAAGAATTATAAGAGTATAAACCTTTACTATAAAAGTAATATCCAAGCAAACCAGAAAGAACAGATGTCTTAAATGAAAATCCTTGGTTCTCAGCAATGAGGTTCTGCATACCTGGTGGGTACTCCCCAAATTCCTGTTCAATGTGATAAAAAGAAGGAAGAAATTTCTTAGCAATAATATGGCAAAAGAGACTTGAAACTTTATTTTCATCCCTCTATATAGATTTAATTCCCCAAAATAAAAATTGCAGGTGAGAGAGGGGAAGTCGAAGGAAGGAATTCTCATGTGAAATATGCATGACGTGAGAGGCTGAAACAGAGACATAAACATGGAGGAAAGGTTTCTGGCATTGGACTGAGTCTGCAGAGGGCAGCTCAGAGATGCCTCAGAATGATACTGAGCAGCTGAGAGGAAAAAGACTGTCAATAGGATAGAAAATAACTCATTACCTCATAAAGCTGTCAAAAATCCTTTTGGACCTTTGGGCTTAAGTCATCATATTAATCACCCTCAGGACTTTTACAAGGAGATTAGTAGATAAATAAGTTCATTTTTTATCCTTAAAGGGTGTAAGTTTGTTTTATATTTAAGACTGTTTAACAAGACAGAAGAGAGAAATTTAGACAAACTTTATAGTAGGCTTAACATCCTCAGCAATACACAAGGACTGGACATTTTCTCACCAATGGCTTTTTTCAGCTTACCATTGATCTCACTCAGAAAAAATTCATTAATTTTATTTTTTGCCTGGAGTCCATTCATAAGAAACAAACTGTCATATGAATGGTTTATTTAATGGAATAAATATTTCTATCTAGATAAATTATATTCCTCAAAATGTATTATAAATGAAAATTGTTTTTGCTGCTTGATAAAGTAAAACAAGAGACAGCATATAAATTCATAGTCAATTGAGGCAGATAAACCTGCTTCCTTCATTATTCTAATCATATTTAAACATTGTAGCAATCTGAGCAGAATGGAGTACTTTCTTCAGAGAACCCTAAGCAAGGAGGCTTGAGTCCCTTTATTTCTAAGGCTGCAATCAACTAAATTTATTTATGGATTGCAATAACAAAGAGTATTTTTTCAACTACAATATTTATATTGTAGTTTGAAAAAAAATGCTTTCCTGCATCATGAGTTCATTGTAACTTCGTCAATTCTTTGTGAGGTGGTAAAACAGGGATTACTGTTCTGTCCATCTTACTGAAGAGGAAGCTAAAGCAGAGATCTTTGTGATTTGCTAAAACTGCTAGGAAGTGAAAAAGCTCTGGACTCTGATATCCTAAATTTCAAATAGATGCTTTTTACTGAATCTACTACATGTCACATCATCCTTAAAACGAAATCAGTTATATAAACATGTATATACATATATATATAATTGTTATTGAATATACTTTAAAATGTTAACTTTTTATAACATTTTTGATCTACAGTAATATGTTCTTATTTGTTTTTCTCTAGAGGTCTTCAGGAACCCTATAAAACAAACCTTAGCTCAGTATTAGTCAGGGTTCTCTAGAGAAACAGAATGAACTGGAGATACCTATAAATGTGAGGTTTGTAAAGGTGTTTCGCAACTGTGGGGATGGAAGAGTCCAAAATCTGTAGGACAGGCAGGCTGTGGCAGCTCTGATGAAAAGTTTTGAGAAACTCCATAGGAGAGCGTGACTGGCTGAATAAGGAGTGAAAAAGTCAATCTTCCTCCTTAAACATCGTTAACTGATTGGATCAAATCCAACTGATCGGATTCTCTTGTTTGTGGAAGACACACCCTTAGTTGATCGTGGATGTAATCAGTCACAGGTGCAATCAACTGACTGATGATTTAATAAACCAGCCTTCCGGGCTCAATTTTTTTAAAAATTTATTTATTAATTAAAAAAATTAACAAACCAAATAAAACATCAACATATATAATCAGTAATTCACAATATCATCACTTAGTTGCATATTCATCATTTCTTAGAACATTTGTATTAATTCAGAAAAAGAAATAAAAAGACAATAGAAGAAGAAATAAAATGAACACAGAGAAGAAAAAAATAGATTATACCTACCATACCTCTTACCCCTCGCTTTCATTGATCACTAGCATTTCAAACTAAATTTATTTTAGCATTTGTTCCCCCTATTATTTATTTTTATTCCATATGTTCTACTCATTTGCTGACAAGGTAGATAAAACGAGCATCAGACACAAGGTTTTCACAATCACATAGTCACATTGTGAAAGCTATATCATTATTCAATCATCCTCAAGATACTTGGCTACTGGAACACAGCTCTACATTTTCAGGCAGTTCCCTCCAGCCTCTCCATTACATCTTGAATAACAAGATGATATCTACTTAATGCATAAGAATAACCTCCAGGATAACCTCTCCACTCTGTTTGGAAACTCTCAGCCATTGACACTTTGTCTCATTTCACTCTTCCCCCTTTTGGTCGAGAAGGTTTTCTCAATCCCTTGATGCTAAATCTCAGCTCATTCTAGGGTTTTTCTCAATTCCTTGATGCTGAGTCTCAGCTCACTCTAGGATCTCTGTCCCACATTGCCAGGAAGGTCCACACCCCTGGGAGTCATGCCCCACGTAGACAGGGGGAGGGTGGTGAGATTGCTTGTTATGTTGGCTGGAGGCCACGTCTGAGAAACAAAAGAGGCTCTCTTGGGGGTGACTCTTAGGCCTAAATCTTAAGTAGACTTGACCTATCCTTTGTGGGGTTAAGTTTCATATGAACAAACCCCAAGACTGGGGGCTCAGCCTACAGCTTTGGTTGTCCACACTGCTTGTGAGAATATCAAGAATTCAACTTGGGGAAGTTGAATTTCTCCCCATTCTCACCATTCCCTGAAGGGGGCTTTGCAAATACTTTTCCACTCACTGATTGAATCACTCTGGGATTCATCAGGGCATCACTCTGGACAGACCAACAAATCTCATGTCCTACCTGAGATTCCAAGTACTTATGGTGTTCAATCAAACTATCTACATAAGTTATATTAGGAAATGCACTAGTCAAAATATAAATTTTGTAACAAATAAACATTTTTTGCTTTAGTCTCACACATAAGGTGACATTTTAAAATATTAATTACCATCTATTTTCAGCACCCTGCAATAATGACATTCCTTTGTTCTTCCTCATGCAAAAATTTTTTTAAAATTTGTACATTTAGTCACTATTATTATACACTTTAGGCATTCTTAGATTATACGATCTCAATCTTTAACATCTATCTTTCTTTCTGATTTCATTTATGTCCCCAGCCCTCCTCCCTCTATCATTCTCACATGCAGCTTCATTCAGTGTTTTAACATAATTGTATTACAGTTAGGTAGTATTGTGCTGTCCATTTCTGAGTTTTTGTATTCAGTCCTGTTGCACAGTCTGTATCCTTTCAGCTCCAATTACCCAATATCTTGCCCTATTCCGGGATCTATTTTTTAAGAAATACTTTTACTTTTTATTTTTAATAATCTCAGGCTTACAAAGAATTTGCAAAAATAACAAAGATTTTCATAGACTCTTCACCTAGATTCCCCAAATGTTAACAATTAATCATGCTTGCTTTATGATTTGCTCTCTCCTTATATATTTTTCTTTCCTGAAGAGTTTAGGCTGAATTTTTAATAGACATGACAGGAATACCTTCAGAAGTAGCGATCCAGCACCTTGACCATCTTCATGGTGGCAAATTCTGGTTCTAATGGGTTGATTTTATCTTTGCAAACATTTTATTGAATAGTCAGAACTTGGCTGAGCTTGTTTTTTCTGCAAATGCTGCTTTCAAATATGCACTGTCAAATCTCCCTTTCATATTTCTTTTATTTAAACAATTTTATTCACACACCATACAATCCATCCAAAGTGTACAATCAGTCACTCTGTATAATCACAGAGTTGTGTATTCATCCCACAATAAACTTAAGAACATTGTCATTGCTCCAAGAAAATCTCATGCCCCCTTTTAAATAGGGGAACTGTTACAGAAACTTATCATTGATATATTTTCTAAGTTACAAATTATTGAATAATATTATTGTTCTAATTTGCTAGCTGCCGGAATGCAATATACCAGAAACAGAATGGCTTTTAAAAAGGAGAATTTAATAAGTTGCTAGTTTACAGTTCTAAGGCTGAGAAAATGTCCCATTTACAACAAGTCTATAGAAATCTCCAATCTAAGGCATCCAGGGATAGATACCTTGGTTCAAGAAAGCCAATGATGTTCAATGTTTTTCTCTCAGCTGGAAGGGCACATGGCGAACATGGTGGTGCCTTCTGGCTTTCTCATGGCTCTACAAAAAGGGACTCTCTCAAAATGTTTTCTCTTTTAAAGGATTCCAGTAAGCAACTCCACCTTCAATGGGTGGAGACACACCTCCATGGAAATCATCTAGTCAAAAGTTACCACCCACAATTGGGTGGGTCACACCTGCATGGAAACAATCAAGTGCTCCCACCCAGCAATATTGAGTGGAGATTAAAGGAAATGGCTTTTCTGGGGTCCACCATGGAATCAAACTGGCACAATTATATTATTACTATTAATTATAGTCCATGGTTGGCATTAATTGTATTTTTCCCATATAAAACACCCTACAATTAATACTTTGGAATAGTGACATACATTTGTTCTAGTTCATGTAAGAACATTCTTATATTTTTACAATTAACCAGTCATTGTCCACAACAGGGTTTACTATATTATATAATCCCTTGTTTTATCCTCTAGCTTTCCTTCTATTAACACAAGAACCCAACCTTCCACTTTCAACCATACTCACCCCACAATGTGTCACCATTAATAATATTTACAACAATGTGCTACCATCACCTCTATCCATTTCCAAACAATTACAACCAATCTTGTTAAAAATTCTGTTCAAATTAAGCATCAGCTCCCCATTCTGTACCCTCATTCTACCTCCTAGTAATCCATACTCTAGATTTTTAACTCCAAGAGTTTATTCATTATAATTAGATCATATAAGTGAGACCATATAGTATTTGTCCTTTTGGGTCTAGCTTATTTCACTCAACATAATGTCCTCAAGGTTCATCATGTGGTCACATGCATCAGGACTTAATTTCTTCTTACAGCTGAATGATATTATATCATATATATATCAACCACATTTTGTTTATACATTCATCACTTAATGGACACTCAGGTTGTTTCCATCTTTTGGAAATTGTGAATAATGCCACTATGAACATTGATGTGCAAATGTCTGTGTCCCTGCTTTCACTTCTTCTGGGTATATATCTAGTAGTGGGATTGGCAGATCATATGGCAGTTCTACACTTAGCTTCCTGAGGAACCCCAAACTGTCTTCCACAATGGCTTGCACCATGCTACATTCCCACAAGCAGTGAATAAGTTTTCCTATTTCTCCACAGCCCCTCCAAAACTTGCAGTTTTCCTTTTTGTGTGTGTGTGTGTGGTCATTCTGGTAGGTGTGAAATGATATCTTGTTGTGGTTTTGATTTGAATTTCCTTGATAGTTAGTGTCGTTGAGCATCCTTTCATGTGCTTTGTAGTCATTTGTATTTCCTCTTTGGAAAACTATCTATTCAAGTCTTTTGCCCATTTTTAAATCGGCTTTTCTGTCTTTTTATTGTCGAGTTGTAGAATTTCTTTATATATTCTGGATATTACACCCTTATTGGATATGTGGCCACTGAATAGATGGCCTTTTCACTTTCTTGACAAAGTCCTTTGACGCACAAAAAGTATTTAATTTTGAGGCGGTCCCATTTATCTTTTTCTTCTTTCATTGTTTGTGATTTGGATATAAAGTCTAAGAAGCAACCTCCTACCACAAACTTTGAAGATGCTTCTTTACATTTTCTTTTAGTAGTTTTATATTATTAGCTCTTATGTTTAGGTCTTTGATCCATTTTGAATTAGTTTTTATATAAGGTGTGAGATAGGAGTCTTCTTTCATTCTTTTGGATATGATTATACAGTCTCCCACCCTAATTTTTTGTTTTTTAACTCTGAATTCTTTTTACTTTCTTATGAGGGTCCACCTTTTCCTCCCCCAATATTTTTTAATTAAAAAAAAATTTTATTGGTAAAACAACATACAAGCACATACATTCTTTTTTTTTAAA
>PVIY010059594.1:0-11975 GCA_004026745.1 Myrmecophaga tridactyla | reverse complement strand
TAGATTTAGCATCACTAATTGCAGAAGACACTCCCCTTTGGCTGATTACAAATGGAATCAGCTGTGGATGCAGCTGACGTGATCGTGACCTAATCCTATGAAATGTCCTCATTGCAACAGACAGACTAGCGCTTGCCCAATCAGATAAACAGGTACCACAACTTGGCCAAGTTGACACATGTCCCTAACCATGACAGGAAGTTTTGGGTTCAAGTGCTGGAGACGAAATGAAAGCCATCCCTCTTTCTAATAATACAATTGGACACAGGACTGATGAATTATCTGCAGTCATTGAAGATCAGCTGATTCAGAAAGTCAGAGAGTCAAAATCGTTTGCCCTTCAGATAGATGAATCATCAGAATTCTCAGATACCACTCCTCTTTTGTGCTATGTTTGATTATAATTGTAGTAATATAGAAGAATTATTATGTTGCGTTGAAATTTCTTCCCATATAACTTGTTTTAAATATTTGAACTAATAAATAAATATATTGATAGTAAAATATATCAGACAAAAAGTAAAGTCCTCTGCCTTCCCCTCATTTCATTCCTTTTCTCAGAACTTGCCAACACTATTGATTTGGTGTGTGGATTTCCAGACCAAGAACTTTTTGAAGGGAACTAAAAGGGAAACAACACAGCCGTATATTTATACCAAATCCATTAGGACTGCTTTACTGCTTAGTTAACTTTCTGATTTCAGCTCCTCTAGGAATAGGCCAGTAAGCCCAGCAATCCTTAACACTAGCAGCTGACTCAGCCTGCTATGAACTCTGCTCTTTTCCAAGGCTGGGCGCTGCCTATGTGGTTATCTAGCCCCACTGGTGAAAATGACATCCCAATAGAAGCAGAAATGAAGGTGACTGTGGCAGGGGCAGTATATTAGCTAGGGTTCTCCAGAGAAATAGACTCAGGAGGAGATATCTGTAAATATGAAATGTATAAAAGAGTCTCATGTAACTGGGGATTTAAGTCCAAGAGTTGTAGGGTAGGCCGTGAGTTGGCAACACCAGTGAAGGTCCTCGACGAATTCTCAGGAGAGGCTGGCTGGGCAACCATGGGAGCTGGCAGTTCCAATGAAAGTCCTCAGTGAACTCTCGGGAGAGGCTGGCTGGCACTATCAGGCAACCAACCAGGCATCGCCACCTGGCTAAGTTGACACATGAACCTGACCGTGACAGGCAGGAAGACTTCATCTAGCCACCTTAATTATTTAGTCTTCTCTTTTAAGGGATGGGTTTTAGCAAAGAACATTGAAAACATAAACCAGAACTTTTCTGCGTGCACAGAGGAGAGGCCATACCGCACAACCTTAGTACTTTATAACTTCCTTAACATCGACCTGATGGTCAGCATCTCACCAGCTTTTCTAAGTTCATTTATCAACACAGTCAGCACTTACAAGTGGTGAATTGTTACCAGGCCACGGGTTTGCCTCAGCCTTTAACACTAAGGCAAATCTAAAATAAAGGGTTTCAATTTGGAATATTTAGGCATTTAGTTATTTAGTGTATCTTACCACCATCCTAATTTGTCTTTGGAGGGAAGGTATGTGATATTTGGTTTTTAACCAAAATGTGTATTTTGTTTACTCTGCACCAAGCGCTGTTCTAAGCTTAATTAGCTTATTTAATCTTCATATCAGCTCTGTGAGTTAAACACTCATCACCAATTTATAATTAGGAAATTAAGACACAGAGAAATTAAAATGACTTGCCCAAATCACATAACCATTGTGAATCCAGTTTGGCTCCATCAGCATTTTCTTAGAAATGTTACATTTGTGTTATTGTTGATAGACTTGTTCTGAAATGCCAGCACCTGTCTTCTCTCTTTGTTCCTGATGTAAAAAGTTTGCCAAACTATTGAAAAGATCCCTGTGTTCTAATCCTAAAACATACATCCAGATAAAGTAATCTTCCTCTGCCATACAATAATCTTCCTCCTGCCATATGACATTTACTTCCAGTGCAGGCTTCACATCCATTTCATCTGTTTTTCTATTTAAATACAGTTCTCTGAAACATTTTTCTGTGGTTGAATGCAAATTAGCTTCTGCTTCTTTCTTTCACACTATCTCTTTCCTTCTCCTTCCCAGGGTCAATGCATGTGTGGATGTGGTGCTCTCAGGGGTGAAGCTCTTGCAGGCGCTTGGTCTGAGTCCTGGGAATGGGAAGGATCACACCATTCTGCATTCAAGAAATGATCTAGAAGAAGCTTTTATTCACTTCATGGGGAAAGGAGCAGCTGCTGAGCGCTTCTTCAGCCATAAGGAAACTTTTCATGACATTGCCCAGGTTGCATCTGAGTTCCCAGGAGCCCAGGTCTGTTCCATTCATCGATAGTAAATTAAGACAGAGTAGGAACAATTCAGTGGGCCAAGCCCTGAATCTTGAGGCTCACCCTTATGAAACTTAATCCTGCAAAGGAGAAGCTAAGCCTACTTGTAATTATGCATAAGAGTTACCCCCAGAGAACCTCTTTTGTTACTCATATATGGCCTCTCTTTCCAAGCCAACTGCAGATGAATTCACTGCCCTCCCCACCTTAGGTGGGACAGGATGCCGAGGGTGTAAATCTCCCTGGCAATGTGACACAGAATTCCTGAGATGAGCTGGGACCCAGCATCATGAGATTGAGAAAGGCTTCTTGATCAAAAGGGGGAAGAGAGAAATGAGACAAAATAAAGTTTCAGTGGCTGAGAGATTTCAAACAGAGTCGAGAGGTTATCCTGGAGGTTATTCTTATGCATTATATAGGTATCCATTTTTAGTTTGTGATGTGTTGGAGTGGCTAGAGGGAAGTATCTGAAATTGTTGGAACTATATTCTGGTATCCTTGATTCTTGAAGATGATTGTATAACTATATAGCTTTTTACAATGTGAGTGTGTGATTGTGAAAACCTTGTGTCTGATGCTCCTTTTATCCAGGGTGTGGTCAGATGAGTTAAAGAAAAAAAAAAAGATAAAAAAAATTAGTAATAGTGGGTGATAAGAAGTAAAAAAAAAAAAAATTGGATAGATTGAAATACTAGCAGTCATTGAGAGGAAGGGCTAAGGGTATGGGATGGGGTTTTTCTTTTTCTTTATTTTTCTGGAGTGATGCAAATGTTTTAAAAATGATCATGGTGATGAATACACAACTCTGAGATGATAATTGTGAGCCACTGATTGTATACTTTGGATGGACTGCATGTATATGAAGATATCTCAATAAAAATATTTTTAAAAATTTGAAAACAAAAGCCAAAAAAAGATGAGATGCCAGTAAGCCATGTCAGTCTGCATTGTAGAATACCTGACCTTGAAAAATGTGACGGAAAAGCGTGATTCAATTTTTGTAATGGAAAATTAAAAGGGGCTGTGTCTGGGTGGATCCATTTTATAATTTTGACTTTTTGCCCCCTTGGCTGTTCTGTATTTTTCAACTTTTTGCATTAGACCTGTGACTCCTTTGTAATTTTCAAAGTAAAAAGATTATTATTTATTATTTCACCGATTGTAATAAAGGTACTATGCTAATGAAAATAAAAGATGGAGTAGGAAAATATGCCTTTTTCATATGGTTCTTAGAAGTAACCAAACGATTCTGCAGTTTTTTTTTCCTTTTTGTAACACTATACATATGACATGTATCTCTGCTGTTTCTAGTCAATTCGATTCAGCCAACCATTATGAAGCATATTTACAAAAATTGATTCTGGCTCTTCCATTAACTTATCCTTCTTTTCAGTAGCCAAACTTAAGGTAGGAAGCATATCTGCTTCTAATTGTTTGGGTTGTATTGTTTGTGGCTAAAAAATTGTAGTAATCGTAATATGGCTGAGTCCTTCCTGGGCTAGAGAACAAGTCCAAACACACAGAAAACTAGTTCTACCCTTTGCATAGAAAAGGAGAAACTGGATTCTTACCTCTGCTATATTGGTTCAGAGCAGTTTGTGTGGGTAATTCTGTTGCATAGGAGAATATCCTGTGTGTTACAGATGTTGAGCAGCATTCCTGGCCTCTTCCCATTAGATACCAGTAGAAAACCTCTCCTCCCCTAGTTGTGACAACCAAAAATGTCTTGACAATATTATTAAATGTTTCCAGGGTCAGGGGAGCACAATCAAAATCATCCCTGCTTGAGAACCACCGGTCTAGAAATACTAAAATACAGATTGCTGGGCCCCACTTCTAGAGTTTCTGATTCAGTTGACATGGGATAGTACCAAAGAATTTACCTTTTTAACAAGTTTCCTGGCAGTGTTAATCTTAATGTTCCAAGAACCTTGTTTTGAGGACCACAGGTCCATGGGATAGAACCTGTCAAAACGGGGAGAACCTTAGGGGTCCCCAAGCCCACCAGAGATTATAAACAAAGTACTGAAGCCTGCACGGTCCAGGCATTTCCTTGAGGTCCCACATAGTAAGAAGCAGCACTAGGCTGGGGATCATACTGGGGCGCTTCCCACCCACCACCAGCACGCCTGCTGCTGCACCTGCCCTCACATCTCTCGAGACTGTGCTTTGGTTGCTTGTGGGGGCATTTTCCCTGCCATTTGTCCTCTTCACCTAAAACCTTGTTTTGTCCAGTTACACTAGTCTGAGTCTGTTGTAGTGCCATTTTTAATTGGTACCGATCACAGTAAAACCCTTGTGACTACTTTTATTTTGTTGACTTACAATATTTAAAATTTTCTTTTCCTTTGAAGCTGCCAATTTGAACATTAGAAATGGGCACACATTTGAACATTAGAAGTGCATTACCCAGCTGAACTTCTGAAGGAGAAAGTAAGCTGTTAAAACTTCAATTACCATTAATTTGACAATTGATCTCAGTAGTTCCTAGGGCAGATAAGCCCTGAAACTTATCAGTCTCTCCAAGAGCATCAACCAGTTGTATCCTCCTGCTCCATAATGTCGACACCCCTTTTCAACATGAACAAGTTAGAATGGCCATTACCCAAATATCCCTAAAGATTAGGAGAAGGATCAAAGGAGAAGGAGGAGTTAAAACAGAGAAGATAGGATTCACCAAATGAATATGACTCCTGAATCATTAGATTGTTATTTCTTTTTCGTCGCCAGTGTCTTAGAGCAGCTAGAATGAAATACCTGAAATTGTGAAACTGTGACCCATATCATACTTTGCAATTTGCTCTGTAGCTGCATGTTAAGGTGTGCTTTGGAATTTATTGCTTTTTTGTAAATGTTTATTTCACACTAAGATGTTAAAAATAAAAAATAATTTTTTTAAAAGTTCAATTTCGGCCTAAATTTCATGGAAAGTTTCTAATTTACTAAAAGGAAGGTATTACTATACCACTGAAATCCAGAGTTTGAGCTACACAGATAGGCATGAAAGTGATGTTTAGTCTCTAGAATTGTTTGTGGACTAGAAAGGTGGGAAAGCATTTCCCCCAGGCAGAACTATTGATGAGGCTTCTCAGCTTTTATCTCTTACCTGTGGGGTTTCCAAAGCACAAGAAGGAGCCAGGCTTAGTCAGCAAGTGGAATAAAACCTTGAATTATCTGCTGTCCAGCTCCTAGCATTTCCTTACTTGAGATTTGCAGTGTTTAGGGGTAGTAAAGACTATTCACACTGTAATTTTTGTCTTTGAGTTAATCTAAATTTCCGAAAAGTCTCATACATTTACTATATTAGCTAAGCCCCTCAAAGAAACATCAAGGGCAGGCCACAGTGGCTCAGCAGGTAAGAATGCTTGCCTGCTGTGCCCGAGGACCTGGGTTCGATTCCTGGTGCCTGCCCATGTAAAAAAAAAAAAAAAAATCAAGTTCCAGATTAACATTATGAAATTAGCTAGTGTTTGCTACGAACATGTCGAGAACCTTGTCCTGTATCAGGGCCATTTTCTTCTAGGAAAGCCTTCCCAAAGAATCAGTGTGTTTCTCCCTTCCTCAGAATTCAACAGCATTTACTGAACACTGATTCTAAGAAAAATAAGACAGTCCCTATACTAAAGGAACTAGTTTTGTGCCCAGATAATAACTGACATGGACTGCATTCAAATATAGGGGTAGCAAGGGATATGTAATCCTGTCTGGGGGAGGAGAGATGTGGAGACAGAAATGGCAACGGGGAGAAGGGGAACAGAAGGCATTGCGCTAGAGGTGACACTGGAGTTGATTCTTGAAAAGTGAGTATGAGTTCAAGTGTATGACAGGAGGAGGTTACTTATCAAAGTAAACAGCGTGTGCTGAAGGCACATAGAAAAAGAGAGGAATACAGACTTAGAGAGCTGCAAGTAGGATGTAGAAGGGAAGGACAGGAGATGAAGTTGGAAAGGTAAGCAGAGGTCAGAGATAACTCTTGCTTGCCTCGCTTAAGAGTTGGATTTTAGTTCATTATAGTATCTGTTGAATGATTTTTTCAGAAGACTGACAAAATCATGTATTCATTTGAGAAGCATTACTATGTAGAAAATAAATTTAAAAATTATTAAACTTTGATAGGTAACAACATTGTTCTAAAATACAATCTAATGACTTTGAACTATCTTACAGCACTATGTAGGAGGAAATGCGGCTTTAATTGGACAGAAGTTTGCAGCCAACTCAGATTTGAAGGTAGGTCTAATTCCCAGATTTATACTAGCATTTTGCTAGTATTTCAATAATCTTATGGGTAAGAATACAGATTTTGTTTACTTTGATTCAACATGTAGACCACTGCTATGTGTCAGGCACTGAGCCTCTTGTTAGGAGGTAGCATAATCATAGTAGGAGAGTAGCAGTAGTTCATACTTTGAGTGCTTATATGTGCTGAGGTTGTCTTTGGTGATTTGTGTAGATTATCTAATTTAATCCTTGCCAATAGCCCTATAAAACTAGTAGATACTGTGGATGGTACTGTTACTTTCCTTGATTTCCACTCAGGGAAACTTGAGGCACAGAGAGGTTAAATAAATTGCCCAGGGTTCATAACTAATAAGAAATAGAACTAGGATTCTAACCTAGAAAGTCTAACCCTAGAGCCCATGTTCTTAAATACTTTATCATGTAATGGGTGAGAGCATGTGGGCTCTGGATACTGAGGATTATATAAGTGATGAGAAAAAACATAGTTGGTTGTATTGGTGACCTTGGATCCAGAGTATTGGAAATTTATGGCCATTAGATGGTAGTCAGTAGTGAAGCGTCTTCAAATCCATTCAGGTAAGTGGAATAAAAAAATTATTGCTGTGTTCAAAATAATGTCTGAATAAAGTGTTTTGTTTTGTTTTGTTTTTTGCTGTGGGTGGATTAAGAAATGGGAAGACCAGCAAGGAGACTATTGCTGTTGTCCTGTTATAACTGTTTAAGGTTTGGATTAGAGTGGCCAGAAGAAGAGATACACATATATGTCTGTACCATACATGGGGAACAAAGAGACATTTAATAAAGATGATTCCAAGGTAAATAAATTGGAGAAGTGATGGATGGAACTGGCTCCTGGCAACAGAGGAAGAGACCATGAGCAGTCTTCTGGTTTTGGGGGACCAGTCTGAAATTAGAAATATGGGTCAGATGGATGAACTCAAAAGTCCAGAAATTGACTGAGTAATACATAGAGGTGATTAGCAATTTGAGGGAAAAAAATTTGTACAGAGCCATACTGTACCCATGGAGATGGATGTAATTTTATTAAACCATATTATTTTCATTAGACCATATTAAAGTATGTACATTTATTTACATTTTTTAAAAAACTAAAGTTCAGGGTAGTTCAGCAGTAGATTGCTTGCCTTCTATGCAGGAGACTCGGGTTCGATTTCCAGACCATGCACCACCACCACTACCATCCCCCAAAAAAAGGAAACAAAAACTAAATATGTATTTTTGCAGTCATTGTCCTTATAGATAATAATTAACTCCCAAAAGGAGAAGATAAGAAATTCCATGGCTGACCTTCATAAGCTCTTGGTTCTGCCATATTATCCTTTTTATATATAGAAGGATTCAATTGGCTAAATTTTTGTTTCAGATTTGTATCAGTGTTCATGAGGGGTACTGCTCTTATTTCTTTTTTTGTAGTGTCTTTGGTTTTGGCATCAGATAATACTGGCTTCACAGAATGAGTTGGGAAGTCTTTCCTTCTCTTTGATCTTTTTTTTTTTTTTAAAGATTTTGTGTAGAATTGGTCTTATGCTTTTTTAACTGTTTTTAGAATTCACTGGTGAAACCATCTGGGCCTGGAGTGGTAAGTAAGGTTTTTAAAAACAATTTTGATTTTCTTTAATTGATATAAGAAAATTCAGATTTTCTATTTCTTTTTTTAACATGGGCAGGCACCAGGAATCGAACCCGGATCCTTGGGCATGGCAGGCAAGCATTCTTACCTGCTGAGCCACCGTGGCCCGCCCCAGATTTTCTGTTTCTTGAGTGAGCTTTAGTAGTTGTGTCTTCCAAGGAATTTGTCCATTTCATCTAAATTGTTAAATTTATCAGCATAAAGTTGATCATAATATTCCCTTATCCCTTGAAGAGCTATAGAATCTGTAGGACTGTTTTCTTTCTTGTTCTTATTTGTGTCTTTTCTTATTTTTTCCTGATCACTGTGGCTAGAGGACTCTCGATTTTATTAATATTTTCAATAAATATTGAGCTTTTTGTTTCATATTGTTCTTGATTGTTTTTTATTTTCAATTTCATTGATTTCTGCTTATTTTGGGTTTCACTTGCTCTTCTTTCTCCAGTTTCTTAAGGTAGAAGCTGAAGATACTTACGTGAGACCTTTCATGTTTTCTGTTCTAACTTTATGCAGCAGATTTTGATATGTTAGGTACTTATTTTCACTCAGTTCAAAATATTTCTAATTTCCCTTTGATTTCCTTCTCTAGCCCATGGGCTGTTTAGACATGTGTTATTTAGTTTACAAATATTTGAGCATTTTTTAGATATACTTCTGTTATTGATTTGTTTTAATTCCATTGTGGTCAGAGAACATACATTGTATGACTTCATTCCTCTTAAATTTGTTGAGACTTGTTTTGTGGCCTGGAATATGGTCTGTTCTGATGAAGTTCCATGTGCACGTGAAAGATTTTGTGCTCTACTATTGTTGGATGGAGTGTTCTACAAATGTTAATTACATCAAGCTGGTTGATAGGTTTGCTCATGTCTTCTATATTCTTACTGAATTCCTATCTACTTATTCAATCAATTATTGAGAGAGGGATATTGACAGAGGCAACTATAGTTGTGGACTTTTTATCTATAGCCCTTGGAGTTCTTTTACTTTTTTTTTTTTTCTAACAGTTTTATTTGCACACCAAACATTCCAGCCAAAGCGTGCAGTCAATGCCTCATAGTATAATCACATAGGTATGCATTCACCACCACAATCAACTGGTGAACGTTCTCATTGCTGGGGGAAAAAAAGCCCATGTCCCTGAAACCTCTCTATTATTGAGGTTTAGCTTTGGTATAATACTTTTGTTACTTTTGATGAAAGACTGTTACAGTGTTACTATTAACTATATTCCCTAATATGCATTAATTGTATTTTTTCAAATATACCACTCTATTGTTAACAATTTGTAATAGTGTGGTACATTTGCTTAGTTCATGTAAGAACTTTCTTATATTTGTACAAATAACAACAGTCATCATCCACAATAAGTTTTGCTATTATGTAGTCCTATGTTTTATCCCCTAGTGATACACATGACTTTAGACTTCCCTTTTAACCATGCTCACACTCAGCACTGTTAATTGCACTTACAGCATTCTATTACCATCACTTCTATATATTTCTAAACATTTACAATCAACCTTATTAAATATTCTGTACAGATTAAGCATCGTCTGTCCATTTTCTACCCTCTTTCTATTTCCTGATAACGTATACCCTAGATTTAACTCCCAGAGTTTGCTCATTGTAATTGGTATATTTTAGTCAGACCATACAGTATTATCCCTCTGTATCTGTCTTATTCTGCTCAACATAATGTCTTCAAGGCTCCACCATGTTGTCGTATCCCTTAGGACTTCATTCCTTCTTACAGCTGCATAATATTCTAGTGTATGTATATACCACATTTTGTTTATCCATCAGTCGAACACTTGGATTGTTTTCATCTTTTGTCAGTCATGAATAATGCCTCTATAAACATTGGTGTGAAAATGTCTGTTTACATCTCTGCTTTCAGTTCTGCTGAGTATATTTCTAATAATGGGATTGTCTGATCTTATGGCAGTTCTATATTTAGCTTCCTGAGGAACACCCAAACTGCCTTCCAAAATGGCTGTACTATTCTACATTCCCACCAGCAGTGAATGAATGTCCCTATTTCTCTACATCCTATCTAGCGCTTGTAGATTCCTGGGGTGTTTTTTTTTGTTTTTTTTTTTCATAATGACCATTTGTATTACTCAAAGTTCTTTAGAGAACAGAACCAACAGAGATATTTGTAAGTGGTGGAATTTATAAAGGTATTTCACACAACCGTGGTAATGGAAGAACCCAAAATCCATAGGTCAGCTATGAATGAAGCTGACAGCTCCAGTGAAGGGTCTGGATGAACTCCTCAGGAGAGGCTGAAGAAGCGGTGAAGAAAGTCTCTCTTTTCCCTTAAGAGTCTTCATCTGATTGGTTTATTTCATTGGTGGGAGGCATGCCTTAGTTTATTGCAAATGTAATCAGCCACAGATGCACTCACCTGACTTATGATTTAATACACCAGCCTTCTGGTTTATCAACCAGCCATGAAATATTCTTGCAGCAACGTTCAAGCCAGTGCTTGCCTGACCAGACAACTGGGTATCATCACTTGGCCAAGTTGACACCAGAACCTAGCTATCACACCGTTCTAGTAGATGTGAAATATCTCATTGTAGTTTTGGTTTACCTTTCCCTATAACTGGTGATGTTGAGCATCTTTTCATGTGCTTTAGAGACATTTGTATTTCCTCTTTGGAAAAATGTCTATTCGTATCTTTTCCTCATTTTTAAATGTCTTTTTGTCTTTTTATCGTTGAATAGTAAAATTTCTTTATATATTCTGAATATTAGACCCTTATCAGATATGTGGTTTCAAAATATTTTTTCCCATTTAATAAGCTACCTTATCACCTTCTTGAGAAAGTCCTTTGAAGCACAAAGGTATTCAGTTTTGAGGAGCTCCCGTTTATCTATTTTTTTATCGCTTATGCTTTTGAGGTAAGGTCTGAGAAACTACCTCCTACCACAAGATCTTTAAAATGCTTCCCTACACTTAGAGATACATAGAAGCTAGAGATGGGTGAACAGTTAGCTAATGAGGTTGAATTGCAATGTGAGGAAATAGAAGTGAGGGTGGTTCTCTAGTGGGTCTATAAGTAATATTACCATATTGGAGATGAACAAGATTGAATGGGGTTATATAGACATACATGCCCCACTGGTTAACACTAGAAATATGAATTAGTTCTTGCAAGATATACTTCCAAGATATGGTTCGTGTACAGAGAGTGTTTAAATCCAGAGGGAAAACTGCTATTGCATTCTTGGGCTATGTTCAAAATGGGGGGAGGGCCAAGAGTTAAGAGGAGGTTTAGAGATAAGAATAAAGCCAATCAGGTTGGGTTCAAAGTAATTGAGAACACAGGGGTAACGAAGGCAGTCTCTATATTTTAGAACCACATATACTCTTTGAGACCAAAAGAAGAAAGGTTTATTTGGTCTGGAAGTGAAATTTTCTGTAGCACATAATCTAACTCAACCTGCCTGTATAACTCATTTGAACATTTGAAACACAGGGAATCCAGAATAAGAAAGAGGTCCTTTAATCCAGTATAGATTATTATAATGCCTGGATACATCCTAGAGTATATTAAGCAGATAATCAATAAGTATTGGCAAAGTCCCCTGAAAGATGGGAGAAAGAATATGGAACTATTAAACCTTACCATCAGGGAATTCCCTGATACTGTGTCAAACTTTAGGGACACCCAAATCAATAGGCCATGCCTTCGATCATAAGGCTTACTCTTGTGATGCTTATGTGGGTAG
>PVIY010059593.1:0-11982 GCA_004026745.1 Myrmecophaga tridactyla | reverse complement strand
TCAACATGCTATGCCTAATAGTATTCCATTGATTATATCCAATATTTTTTTACTGAGAACTTTCCATGCAAAATTTAAGGCATACAAAAGAGATGCATGCTTTCTGTTGGAAGATTTGTTGTCAACAGTAGTAGAAGTCAGAATGAACACTGATAGAAACAGGGAACACGATTTAAATTCCTACACTGTAGAAAGCAGTGGCAGAGTCCTCATCACTAAGAATGCACCATAAAAATGTAGCCAGTGTCAAAGGGCATGTATGTGATACATAGGAAGAATGAAACCTTTCATGCTTACCGAGAGCTGAGTTTCAAAGAGAAGCAAATGACAGCATTCCAATGTTGGATGAGAGGGTCTTGGACAACATGTCCTTGTGGTCTTCCACCACTGTCAACATTCTCATTTTCCCTCAAATTCAGATCACCCTCCTCAGAGGTATTCAATGCAACCATGTGGCTCTGAGATGAATCATGCAAACTCATATTATTGATCTGTTTCATCTCTCTAAGTTTTGAAAAGATGGTTTTCCTTTTCTCTGCTACCTTGGATGGAAACAGAATCAGTGGAACAAAAGAGTCACTTGAATTAAGCAGAAAAGTTCTGTAGGAAAGAAAAATGATGGCAGGGAATGCTTTGCTTGCAATAACTGCAGTAATTAGCTAAAATCTACAAACAAATTTGTTTCATTTTCGAATGTCTTTTTCTGGATTCCAGCTTGGTTTCTATTGCAGCCAATTTTCTTTGAGTTCCACTTCACGGAAATTTTAAATTTGCATAAATGTATAGTTCAACCATTGATGCTCTATTTGATGTTTTTATTTTATTAGAAGTTGTGGTTTAAGGAAAACTCATTCATAATATGCAGACTGATATACACCATCCCACCATCAACATGTGCATGGCTGTGGAGAGTTTGTTGCAATGGATGATAACACTGTTTTTGTAACTCTACTTTTCTTTTAACAATGGTTAACGGTTTTAACAATTGATGAAAACTTATCAGAGTAATACTATAATGATTGTCCATAGTTTACATATGGGTATTTCCCACCATATACCCAATATATCATTATTATTATTATTTCTTCTACATGTCTTTATTTTAATTCTTATCTGCCCATAGCCTGGATCGAGCGAGAGTCAGTCACAAGGATTTACAATCAAATTGTCACATGATGAAAGCTCTATTGTTATGCAATCATTATCATATATCAAGGCTAAAGGATGACTACAGATTCAGGTTTTCCTTCTGGCTGTTCTAATGTAGTAGAAAATATAAAGGTTGTGACATATCTATATGAGTCAGTAGTCACAATCAGTTGTTAAATTCTACTTTCCAGCTACACCTCCATTTCTCATTTGATCATTCTCTCAGTCTTCAGGGAAATCTTGGCAATGACCATTTTACCTTCATCCTGGAAAAGGATGTTGACCTCACCTGGTAAGGAAAAAAATGGTCGATGTCCTTTCAGAAACTGTTATTTCTGGGTTTCAGAGCTTATCTCAGATAGTAACAATTTGGAGTCTTATAATTTCTGAACAAAATAAACCTAATGAAAAGAGCTTTCTTAGATTCTTACTTAGAGTCCATGGTTTCCTTTAGGATTTTAAGGAGTACTTTTGGTTGTGGCTTGTCATACTGTGGGAATATTTAATATCTGACTGAAGTCTGCATAAGAGTAACCCCAACATGACAACTCAACTGTATTTAAAATCTCTTGACCACTGAAACTGAATTTTGCCTCATTTCTTATCCTCATATTGGTCAACAAGGGGTTTCCAACCCCATGATCCAGGGCCAAGCTCATCCCTGGGAGTCATATCCTGTTTCCAGGGAGACACACCCATGGGAATCATACATACCCGAAACGGTGTTGAGGAAAGTGAGTTTTTTGGGGAGTTTGGCTTAAACAGTGGCCACATCAGAGCAACAAAAGAGTTCTCTAGTGTGACTCTTAGGTATAATTATAAGTAGATTTAGTATCACCATTGCAGAAATAACGTTTATAAGTACACGCTTTAATACTGAGATAATTTGGAAATTCACCAGATGGGGAAGTTTAGTACATCAACATTTTCCCCCATTCCCTCAGGGGGACTTCTCAAACTCATTTTTATTTTCTTCCCAAAATACTATGGAATGTACCAAGGTATTATGTTAATCTGTACAGAAAAACAAGATCTCACTCCCTATTCAGGAATTAAAAGAAATGGTTGCCTCCATGAGATGGATCAGGATTAAAACATGGCTTTTCTAGGGTACATAATTCTTTCAAACCAGGACAGACACCATACAATATTTGTACTTTCATTATGGGCTTATTTCACTCAACATGATGTCCCCAAGTTTCAGTCACCTTGTTGCATGCCTTACAGCTTCATTCCTTCTTGAAGCTGCTCAACGTTCCTTCATATGTATGCACCACAGTTTTCCCTTCTGTTCCTTATCAATGTACCCTAAGGCCACCTCCATCCATTCCAATATTGTTCCCGTGAACACCAGTGTGCAAATATCTATTCATGACCCTGCTTTCAGTTCTTCCACGTGTATACCTAATATTGGGATTGCAGGATCATATGGGAACCATATACTTAGCCTTCTTTGGAACCAGCACACTACCCTCTAGAAGGGCTGCACCATTCAACTTCCCTACCAACAGTGTCTCTCCACATTTTCTCCAGCACTTGTATCATTCAGTTTGTCTATTTTAAATGCAATTTTATTGTGATATATTCACATACCACATAATCATCAAAAGCATACAGTGTTCATGGTATCATCATATAGCTGTGCATTGATCATCATAACCTATTTTCGCACATATTTATTACTCCTGAAACAATAAAAATAAGAATAAAGATAAAAGAAAAAAGAGCATCCAACACATCTCTCCCCCTTTCCCCTCTTATTATTTATTTTTGTCTTTATGCTCTTACTCATCTGTCCATACACTGGATAAAAATAGTGTCAGTCACAAGGTTTTCACAATCCCTCCTCACATTGTAAAAACCATATATTACACAATCATCTTCAAGACCAGACTACATTTTGTTTCCCGTATTTCCCTCTAGTTATTCCAATACCTAGAAAAACAATGAATGGGGATATCTATTTCATGCATAAGAATAACCTCTAGAACGACCTCTTGATTTTACTTGAAATCACTCAGCCACTAAATCTATATTTTGCTTCATTTCTCTTCCCACTTTGGGTCAGGAAATCTTTCTCAATCCCATGATGCTAGGGCCAGACTCATCCCCGGGAGCCATGTTCCATATTACCAGGGAGTTTTACAGCTCTGGGAGTCATGTCCCACCTAGGGGGAGGCAGTTGAGAAAGCTCAAAGAGAGAAGCTACATCTGAGCAACAAAAGAAGCACTTCTTTGAGGTTGTATTTTGCTTTTCCTTTCAAAGGTCACATCTTCCTTTTTCTTTATATATCTTCAAACCTTCTATTGAATTGTGGTCACGTGAATATTTTGATAGGTAACTCTGGTAATCAGATTCTCCTTCTAGTATAAGATTTTAGTGTAGAGTAGCTGTATGTTGATTCTCTTCTTCAACTCATAGCCCAGTCTATACAGATAATTCAGAACAGCTCAGGGTGAACTGTGAGCTTCTACGTGTTTTGGATTCTTTTACCTTTTTTTTCTAGTTCTCACAGATGTTAAATTTGATCATTGGTTTTAGCTCTTTCTTCTTATTTAATACCGGAATTTAGGGCTATAAATATCCCTCTCAGCACTGCCTTCACTGAATCACATCTGTTTGCTGTTTTTTCTTTTTTTGGCTGCATTTGTTCTCAAGTATTTACTGATTTCTCTTGCAATTTCTTCTTTGACCCACAGATTGCTTGTGTGTCTTGTTTAACCTCTACAAATTTGTGAATTTTCCAGTTCTTCTGCTTTTTTGTCAATTTCTATATTAAATATATTGTGTTCAGGGAAAGTGTTTTGGGTTATTTCATTTTTTTAAAATACATTTGAATCTGTTTTGTAATGCAACATGAGGTACATCTTGGAGAATGATAGAGGGACCTTGAGAAGAATAAATATCCTGTTGCTTAGTTGTCCATTGCTCTCCAAGTATCTGTTAAGTCTAGTTGATTTATCATAGTATTCAAGTTTTTGTTTCCTTTTTTATATGCTAATTAGATATTCTGTGTATAAGTGAGAGCGTTGCATTGAAGAATCCAGGACATAAAAAATGATGTCTATTTTCTCATTGCAGTTTGCTAGTTACTGACCTTTTCTATTTACTGTTCTCAGATTAGGATCATAGACGTTTATAATTGCGATTTTTTGTGGGAAATTTTCCCTTACATTAATATATTGTGTTCTTTTTGTCTCTTATAACACTTTTGCACTTAAAGTCTATTTTGTCCAATATTACTGGAGTTACCCCAGATCATTTTGGGTAAGTTTGTGTGGAATATGTATTTCCAACCCTTCACTGTCAATCTCTTTGTTGCCTTTTGTCTAAGGAAAGCCTTTAGATAGATCACACATTTCCTACATTCTCCAAATCTGCATCTTTTGATGAGTGCATTAATCCATTCACATTGTATTATTACTCTAAAGACAGTAATTACATCCAATATTTTATCCTTTAATTTTGCATGCCATCCTTATATTTACCTTTCTTTTATCCTCATAGTTACACTTATTTTCAGTGCACTCCTCCGATTTCTCTCTCTTCTCTTTTCCTTTCAGCATACAGAGCTCCCTTTAATATTTCTTGAAAGAGAAATATTTCCTGTTTACCTGTCAATATTTTAAACTGTACATATTTGTGAAGGACAGTTTTTCCAGATAAATGATTCTTGGCTGCAAGTTTTTCTCCTTCAGAGAGAAATATATCATACCATTTCCTTCTCACCTTCATGGATTCTGATGAGAAATTGGTCCTTAATTTTATTACAGTCTCTTTGTATGTGAGGAATTGGTGTTCTCCAGTTGCTTTCGGGATTCACTCTGTATCTTTGACATTTGTCATTCTTGTTAGCATTTGTACAGGTTTATACCTATTAGAATTCATTCATTTTTGAATATGTTGTGTTTCCTGGGTATTTGTATTTATGTTTTTTTGTAAGACTTGGGAAATTTCATTCAAACTCTTTCATTAATTCCTTCTTGGTAAGTACTAAGTGTTACTCTCAGAATAAAGGAAGAAGGCAGTGTTCTCTATTTCAAAGACATTACATCTAAATATGGCAACAAACACAGATATGAGCACATGCAATATCCTGAGGTAGAAACTGAAGTCCTAGTGAAGTGGATCCAAAGTTTGGGCTCATCTGTTGAGGTTTGTGAAGGTTCCCCATGGGTGCAGGTAATTGTACTGAGCCTGACAGGAGGATTATATTTTCCTTACATTAGCGATTCTAAGTGGAGAAGAGGATAAAACCCCACCAAGAAAAGAAGACAGGGACACAAATGTGCAATTGATATATTTGTAGGGTGTGGTCAAATTTAAAAGTAGATCTTAAGATCTGATGAACAATAGTAGGGAGGGTGTGAGAAAAGCAACATGAGCTGGGGAAGGTGGTCAGCAGCTGATGACAGTGAGCTTTGAGTTTGTCCACAAGATGTATGTTTGAAGTTATTGGAGAGTCAGTGCAGGGTTTATCAAAGGTGATGTTCAAGAAAATTCTTGCCCTATGGAAAGTTCTACATAAGTTTCTGTTGTCAAATTCCTGGGGAAGTGATGAAGGCTGGAAATAGCACATTGGCAGTGGACTTGGTGGTCTGGGGAATGAGTATGGGTGCGGTTGAATTACATTGTATACACATATTCTTCATTAGTACTGAGAACAATGTTGGACATGCTATAGTCATTATTTTTTCTTAATTCTCTTAATTATTAAATGAAACTTATATCTCTATTCTGACCTAATGGGAGATGATTTGAGACTTCCAGCAGAGTCATATTCTTTTCCAAGGCATAAGCTCACGTCTGGAATGAAGCACAGAAATTGTTTCTAGATTATACATTTTACTAACAATTTTATTACATCGTAAATCTAATTTTAAGAAATGGTGGGGGCAGTGCAATGGCAGCTCAGCAGCAGAATGCTTTCCCGTGCCTGCCCATGTAAAAATAAATAAGTCAATGAATAAATAAATAATTTTAAAAAGCAGTGTGAGTGCGGGCCACGGTGGCTCAGCAGGCAAGAATGCTCACCTGCCATGCCAGAGGACCCGGGTTCAGTTCCCGGTGCCTGCCCATGTAAAAAAAATATGTCTTATTTAAAAAAAAAAGCAGTGTGAGACTTATTAAAAAACTGCAAGGATATAGGAGACAGTGTCTAGAAAATCGCATCCTGATTTTTTGCTTATTCTGAACATCTTCCATCTGCAATACCACATTACATCTATGTGTTATAAATGATAGTTTCTGAGACTCTCTTTGTTTTACATGACATGGATTTTTTCAGGGGTGTTGGCAAGGTATTTTTTTAAATGTCCCTGAGTTGGAATTTTCTAGATATTCTCCTCGTGATTAGACTGAGATTATGGATTATGAAGGAAGACACCAGAGATAAAATTCTATTTTCGTTCCATTATGTACCCAGGGTACATCCTATCAGTGTCACTTTTCACTGTAGATATTGACATTCATCAACAATGCTTCCCAAGTTTCTCCACTTTAAATTTCCTCACTTCCTGATTTTCCATACATCACCTTTGGGAGGGGGTTAGTACTTGAAGACACACTTTAGGAGAGGGAATCAACTCACCTTCTTGAGACAGCAGTATCTACATAAAGCTTGCATACATCTGTATCGGACATTTTTTTCTTCCTACTCATATATTACATATTTTCTTTAAATCATTATAGACTCATGAGATTCATTTTATACTTTGTGATACAATACTACTTGATTCATTTTGTTCTGGGGTTTATTTCAGATGGGCAATGATTGTCTTTCAGAGGTGCTCTGTGTCTCTTGGATTTATCCCAATCTTTGAATGCTTTATTTTTGTACCTACTTAATTTCTGGTGGTACAAAATGCTCCAGATTCTTCTTGTATACTTCTATTCCAGTTCTAGGGTCAGCCATTTCTCCAAGGAAACATTTATTGAAGAATGGTGTTAAAATAAAGGTCCAGGCATATGTGTGCTCTGTGTTACTAAGACATAAAAGCCCTCTTCAAAGACAGAGTGAGAAAATATTTGCGTCTGCCAAGTTCTGCACATACACAGACCCGTAGGTATGTCTACATGCAACCTTGTATCTGTATTAACCTACTCAAGATGATGCATCTCACTCTAAACCATTGCCAGGTAGAATATTTACTGTTTTGCCCTTATTTATGGTTAACCACCCACTGTGCAGTGGGAAACGTACTCTTTTCACCTGACATCATCTACTTAATGGCTTGATTCCAGTATGCATATGCAGATGTGATAGAATTGTCAACCTACATTCTGGTAAGAAAAGCGCTATCCACTAGAATACAGTACTTATGCAGTTTCTGCCCTCTTTATTTTCCAGACTCTATTCATATCCAGTATTGTCAATTCAGCACCTTTTCCCCACATCTCCTCAGCAGGTGTGTTTCATATGATTGTAACACAATTAGATTGTTTTATCTCATTTTGCGTTCCATCCTGGCATTCCTATTATCCTGACAATTAATCTTTTCTTTGCATATACTAACAGATATCCTTTCTTTTGTAAAGATCAGTTTTAAAAATGCATATAGTCAGATGTCTACAGTTATAGGATTATAAAGAATAGATTCACTGCTCTGAAAAGTGCTCTCTGATTCACCTTTTCAACCTTTCTTCCCTCACCCCAATCCCTTGAAACCGTGTTCTTTCCATTGTATCTATTATTTGGACCAGTCCAGAAAGTTATATAATTGAAATTATACTTAAGTAGGATGTTTAGACTGCTTTGCTTCAATGAACATTAATCATGTTAGATGTATGCTTGACTTTTGGACTAGAGGGAACATTCATTTATATCACTGAGCAATACTCCATTGTATAGATACAGGTGAGTGTGTTAATCCATTGACTTTGAAAGACATCTTGATTGCTTTCAGATTTTGAGATTATACATAAAGCTGCTTTAAACATTCATGTGTAGGTTTTTGTATGGATTTAAGTTATCAAATCAGCTGGATACTTAAGCACACAATTTCTGGACTGAATGGTGAGACTAAGTTTAGTTTTCCTAAGTACTGCCAAACTGTCTTTTGTCTGAAGCATTTCGAGTTCTCACTAGCAATGAATGAGAGTCTGTACTGCCCCCCATTATCAATAGGCCATGGTATTGTCACTGTTTAGGTCCTCAGGTGTTCTAAGAGGTGTGTGATATTATATCATTGCAGTTCAATTTTCCAATTCTCTAATGACAAATGATGTTGAGCTTATTTTCACATACTTATTTGCCACTTGCATATCTTCTTCATTTCAGTTTCTCCTCAGAATTTTTGCCCAATTTTTCCATTGGGTGTTATCTTTCTTTAGATGGGTGTCAATGATTCTTCATATATATGACTACAACTCATTTATCAATATCTATCAGAGAGCATAAGTTTTATATTTTAATGAAGTCTAATTAATAAATGTCCTCTGTCATGGATCATGATTTGGCTGCTATTTTTAAAAACCAATTATGAAAGCACAGGCCACCAGATTTTCTTGGATGTTTTATTCTAGAAGTATTTTACTTCGCATTTTAATTTTGAGCACAGAATTCACTTTGAATTAATTTTTGCGAAATGCATACAATGTTTGGCTATGTTCCCTTTTGCTTTGCATGTTTATATGCCATTGTTCCATAGCATTTATTGAAAGACCTTACTTTTTCCATTAAATTGCTTTTGCCCTTCGTCAAAGGCCAGTTGACTGTATTTGTGTGGGTCTGTTTTTGAATTCCCTAACACCTGCTTTCTGTGTCTTTTGAGTTCTCACAGACAAGTTCATGTTTCTATTTCACCAATACAACATGTTTTAATCATTGTGTCTTAATACTTAGACTTGAAATCATATATTATTGTATATTCTAGTTGTGTATTCTCCAACTTCGTTCTTCTTCAGTATTCTCTAGTTAATCTAGGACTTTTATCTTTCCTTACAATCCTTAAAATTATTTTATCAAATATCAGCAAACTAACTTCTTGATATTGGGAATGGGTACAATTGAAAGTATAGATCAGGTGTAGATGAAATGGCATATTAACAGTATTGACCTTTCTATCTATACAGATAGAAAATTTTCATTTATTTTAAAATTTTATTGTAGTAATCTATATACAACTCAAACTTCTCATTCTATCCATTTTCATTGTGCAATTTAGCAATATTGATGACAATAAAAATATTGTGCTACCATCAGCAATGTCCATGGCCCAACTATTTCATCACATAGTGAAAAATACCTGGTCAAATGACTTTTGAATAAAAAAAAGTCTAAGAACATTTGAGGTGGGACATATTGCCTTGGGAAAAAGTTTAAAATTATGGACAAGAACAGCTTCTTAGTAATAAAATCAGGGAGAAGTAGGAACATTTGTTTAACCTGACATTTTTAGCTAAAAGTCACTAAATCTCCATATGGTTAATAAAAAATAATTAAGTTAATACATTTACAATACAAACCATAGCATTTATGTTAATTTGCTGAGAGCTGCTTGTGTCTAAACCCTTGTTCTGGTCTCTGTTCCAGCAGTTTCATGAGTTACATGGATTTAGGGAATGAAACACGTGTTTCAGAATTTATCCTCCTGGGACTCTCAGAAGACACAGAAGTGCAGCCCCTCCCTTTTGCTCTGTTCCTGGCCATGTACCTGGTCACTGTCATTGGGAACCTGCTCATCGTACTGGCCATGATCTCTGATTCCCACCTGCACACGCCCATGTACTTCTTCCTTGCTAACTTGTATTTTCCAGACATCTGTTTCACCAACACCACTGTCCCAAACATGCTGGCAAAAATCCAGACAGAGAGCAAAAGTATAAGTTATGGAAATTTCCTCACCCACATATATTTTTACCCATTTTTTTTGAGGAATAGATGTCTTCCTCTTAACCATGATGGCCTATGACTGCGTCATGGCCATCTGTCACACACTGCACTACACAGTCATCATGAACCCCAGGCTCTGTGGTCTACTGCTGCTGGCATCATGAATAGTGAGTGCTCTGGACTCTCTTTTACAATGCCTCATGGGTTTGTGATTGACTTTTTGTACAGAGTGTGAAATTCCTCACTTCTTTTGAGAACTTACTCAAGTAATCCAACTTGCATGTTCTCACACTTTCGTCAATGACCTAGTGATATATTTTGCAGCTGGAATTCTGGGTGGGATTCCACTCACTAGCATCCTTTTCTCTTACTCTAAGATCATATCTTCCATTTTGAAAATTTCATCTCATGGGGGCAAGTATAAAGCATTTTTTACCTGTGGGTCTTATCTTTCAGTGGTACCCTTGTTTTATGGTACAGGTCTTGGAGTGTTTCTTATTTCTGCTGCTACCCAAAACTCAAGGGCAAGTGCAATACTTCCGTAATGTACAGAGTGGTCACTCCCATGCTGAACCCGTTTATCTATAGTTAGAAACAAGGACATAAAGCATGTCTGAAAAACAGTTTCCTGCTGAGAAAGTCTCTGTGTATAAGGATCCTTTACCTCAGGTTCAGAAATTTACTCTTCATTAATAGGTTAAATACTGGGAGATGTAAATCAAAATACTCTTGGTTTACAGCAAGAGTCTGATTAACATTTTTTGAAGAAGTTAGATGTTTGTCTTTCAAGTAGAAAACTCAGAAAAACAGTCCAGCAAGGAAAGGTAGTACTTCTGCTATCATCAGGAACGTTGCATAATCAAGAAGATGGCATTGATATTGTTGGATTGGCCATGCAGCATTTTCTGCAGTTCAGAATGAAGCGTTTCCAGTAAGTATTGGTTACATATTTGCTGTGCCTGCTAGTTTACCATCCTCTCTAACACAAGATCACAAACTGGAAGGAGAGAGAAATGCCTGTTAAGGGTCAGTCCACCTCATTCATGTCACACCATATCATGTAGGCTGTATGGTCGATGCCAAACTTACTTATACTATCTTTTTCAAAATTTCCAAAGACTTCCTGCTTTCTTTTCAATACACCCAGCTAGTTGATAAGCTCTGTAGAAAAGATATTTTGTAGCTCATACTGTGAGGGACAGAATCCATTACTACTCTTTCCTATCAGTTTTGTTCAACTTAATGTACTCAAGATTCATTCAGGTTGTTGCATGTATCATGACTTTATTCCATTGTACAGCTGTGTAATATTCCATCATATGTACATTCCACAGTTTGTTTATCCACTTATCCATTGATGGACATTTGGATTGTTTTCCATCTTGGCAACTGTAAGAGTCAAACTAAGTTTACCTTTCACAGAATGCGATGCCAGCAGGGAGAAGGGAGGACCTCTGACATAAGCTTAGAACCAGCTCCAAATCTTTGATGACCAGGGTCATTAAAATGTAAAATGTATTCAAAGGGGGAACCTTGAGCAGCAAATTCAAATTAGTTAAATTATCTGAATAGGCTGGAAGTATTTAATCAGTGGAGAAACAGGGGATGGAGTGCTAGCTAGACATAGGTTCAATCATTTCAGCATTCACTTGTTTGGCACACCAGCCATCTTTTGTGTTCAGCTGGATGCCACTCTTGCAAAATTGTGAATTGAACCCAGGTCTCCTGCATAACAATTGTAGTATGTTTGAAATGATATTTCAATATAGTTTTGACTTAAATTTCCCTAATTGCTAGTGATGTTGAACATTGTTTCATATGCTTTGAAGCCATTTGTATTCCTCTTTAATAAGTGTCTATGTTTAGTTAAATTTAAACAACTTTTAAATTGGGTTGTTTGTCTTTTTGTTGTTGAATTGTAGCATCTCTTTATATATTCTGGATATTAAACACTTATCTGATATGTCATTTCCTAATGCTGTCTCCCATTGTGTAGGCT
>PVIY010059592.1:0-11976 GCA_004026745.1 Myrmecophaga tridactyla | reverse complement strand
CCGGGGAAAGTTGTTGGAACCCAAGGGCCTGGAGAGAAGACCAGCAGAGACCATCCTGTGCCTTCCACGTAAGAAAGAGCCTCAGTGGAAAGTTAGCTGCCTTTCCTCTGAAGAACCAACAAAATAAATCCCCTTTTATTAAAAGCCAATCCGTCTCTGGTGTGTTGCATTCCGGCAGCCAGCAAACTAGAACACCATCCAAGACTCATTTTCTGCCAATCTGTCCAACATACATCATTCATCCCTTGCCCATATCCCCACCCTTTCACCCCAAACATTCATCCATGCTTGTAGGTGTTCACCTTATTTCCCTCCATCCGTACAACCATCTGTCCACTCACCTTCCATTACCCACCACCCATCGGTCCATTCATAACCCCCAACTTTCATCACCATAATCGTCCATCCAACTGTCCACTAAGTGATTTTTTTTTTCAATTAGAAAAGGTGTTTACATAAAAATCATGCCTCAAATACTGGGTCCCCACATACCACCCTAATACTAACACCTTCCATTAGTGGGGGTTTAATCAAGCTCCAGATATGCCCCGGACACAGATAAAAAGATTAATAAGAAGTAGTCCTTCTTCTCTGCGTCTCCCCATTTCCTCAATATCTTCCAAATCAAGTCCACACCTAACATTTAAAACTCGCAGCAGACAGGTCTAAGTCGCCCTGTCGAATCTCACCACTTAACTTCACTCCACTCCCAGCTTATGAACAAACTTGATCAATCCCAGACCCACTCCTGCCGCTGAACCATTGTCATGCTGCTTCCTTCACCATGATGCTCTTTCTCCCCCTCATCCTTCCGTTCAGACTCTACTCATGCTTCAAGTCTCAGCCTTAATGTCCCTTCCTCCAGGAGGGTTTCCCGGATTCCCTAGATATGATGAGCTTGCATCCTCCTTGGACAGCAATGGCAGAGGCCCCACAGAAGGCGCAGCTCTAAGAACCATTTCCTCCCCCTCCAGCCCCCAGGGTTGGAGCATTGGCAGGTGAGCAGCTGGGGTCTCCCCCAATGGCCTATCAGCTGATGAAACAGGGGGTAGACTAGTTGCATGGAGACTCAGAGCCAGGACCCGAGCCCTGCCTGCAACTCTGCAGGTGTAACCCAAGAGGGGCCACCAAACCTGTTTAAGCTAGAGTCTTCACCTGTGAGCCCTTGGCAACGAGTCATGGTGAACAAAGGAGGCTGAGGAGCATGGGCCTGGCTGGGCAGGTGGGATGTGTTTGGGCAGCCCTGGATTGGAAGCCTGGCTCCTTCCCTTGTTTTGAACCTTTGTGACCCCAAGTCCCCATTTCTATTCCCATCTTCCAAGGAGTCAAGGCTGGATCATGCGGGTGCTTCGTCGTTTTGAGGCTCCTTGCTGGTTCTGATTCTTTGTTCTTAGCCTCGCCTCCTCGTTCTAGTTTTCTAGCTGCCGGAATGCAATATGCCAGAAACAGAATGGCTTTTTCAAAAGGGGAATTTAATAAGTTGCTAGTTTACAGTTCCAAGGCCGAGAGAAGGTCCCAATTAAAACAAGTCTATAGAAATGTCCAATCAAAGGCACCCAGGGAAAGATACCTTGGTTCAAGAAGGCCGATGAAGTTCAGGGTTTCTCTCTCAAGTGAGAAGGCACATGGCGAACACAGTCACAGTTTCTCTCCTGGCTGGAAGGGCACATGTCGAGCATGACATCATCTGCTAGCTTTCTTTCCTGGCTTCCTGTTCCATGAAGCTCCCCGGGAGGCATTTTCCTACTTCATCTCCAACGGTCGCTGGCTTGTGGGCTCTGCTTCTTGTGGCTGTGTCATTCTTCTCTGCTCTCTCTGAATCTCCTTCATTCTCCAAAATGTTTCCTCTTTTGTGGGACTCCAGTAACTTATCAACTCTCACCCAAATAGGTGGAGATATATCATCACCTAATCCAGCTTAACAACCACTCTTGATTAAATCACATCTCCAGGGAGATGATCTGATTACAGTTTCTAACATACAGTATTGAATAGGGATTCTTCTGCCTTTATGAAATGGGATTTAGATTAAAACATGGCTTTTCTAGGGGACATACATCCTTTCAAACCAGCACACTCCTTGAGAGACCATTTTCTGTTTATCTTGCTCCTTCTGGCATTTGCCATGGTGAGACACACAGAACTGCCAGATCTAACTGGATAAGAATGATCTCTAGAGGCCAGGGAGAAGATAGCCACATGGGGAGCTGCTTACCCATATCCTTCCCCCTCTCCCTTGAAGCCCGCTGGCTGCAGGGACTCTCCCTCTCCCCATGGATGCAGGGTACTACAGCTGCGTCTGAGTATGCCATGCATCTCCTCCATGAGCTCAGAGACCTTGGTTGGTGGCGTCACATTTTGGGTCCTCAGTTTACCTTCTGTAAGAGCGGGAATAAAAGTGCCTTGCACCCAGGTTCTCTAGAGGACTTGCTAAGCACAGGTTGAGGAAGGACTGGCCCCAGCCAGGCCCCCACATTGCAGCCCCCAAGGCCGATCCAGGAGCAGCCTCCTTGCCCCCTTCCTCCCCAGGTGTGGTGGCTTGCAGCTCTGTACCCCAGGAAAGCATATTCTTGCTCTTGATTGATTTCTATGGTTATGAAGCCATTGAAATAGGACCTTTTGACATGATCAGTTCAGTTAAGGTGTGGCCCAATTCAGTCAGGATGGGTCTTCTTCCTAGTGCTGGAGTCCTTTACAAGCAGAATGACATTCAGACACAGAGAGAGAAAGCCGAGGGAAGAAGCTGGATGTCAATGGAACCCAGAGAAGCCAGGAGAGGCCACCATGTGCATTGTCATATGATAGAAAGCCCAGGACCAAGGATCTCCAGCAGCCACTCCAGAATGCCAGTCTTCTGGGAGAGAGCATCGCCTTGATGATGCCTTGATTTGGACTTCTCCTAGCTTCAAAACCCTGAGCTAATAAATACCCATTGTTTAACTCAATCCACCACATGGTATTTGGTTTGAGAGCCAGGAAATTAACTCAGCAGTAAGGGGTAAGGGTAGGTGTGGCATCCAGAAAGGAGATTCAAGGTCTCTCTCTTCACCTTGAGGATGGAGTCTTAAGTGGTATGTTCTAGTTTGCTAGCTGCTAGAATGCAATATACCAGAAACGGAATGGCTTTTAAAAAGGGGAATTTAATCAGTTGCTAGTTCACAGTCCTAAGGCTGAGAAAATGTCCCAGTTAAAACAAATCTATAGAAATGTCCAAACTAAGGCATCCAGGGAAAGATACCTTGGTTCAAGAAGGCTGATGAAGTTCAGGGTTTCTCTCTCAAGTTAGAAGGCACATGGTGAACACAGTCAGGATTCCTCTCTCATCTGGAAGGGCACATGGCGAACACAGCATCATCTGCTAGATTTCTCTCCTGGCTTCCTGTTTCATGAAACTCCCTAGGAGGAATTTTCCTTCTTCAGCTTCAAAGGTCGCTGGCTGGTGGACTCTGATTCTCCTGGCTATGTCATTCTACTCTGCTCTCTCTGAATCTCTTTCGTTCTCCAAAATGTTTCCTCTTTCATAGGGCTCCAGAAACTTATCAAGACCCACCCAAATGGGAGGATACATGTCATCACCTAATCCAGCTTAACAACCACCCTTGATTAAATCACATCTCCAGGCAGATGAGCTAATTACAGTTTCAAACATACAGTATTGAATAGGGATTACTCTGCCTTTATGAAATGGGATTTAGATTAAAACATGGCTTTTCTAGGGGACATACATCCTTTCAAACCAGCACATGGTATAAGCAGGTGACCTCTGGACTACCTGGGGGCCCCTGCTGACCCCAGCCCCATGTCTTGTTAACAGGCTGCTCCTACTGTGCTAAGTGTGGGGTCATTCTGATGTGCACTGCCCTCTGAAGGTCATGCCTTTATTGACCGGTGAACAGATGGGAACCAAGACAGGTCTGACCCAGAAATGTGCCCTTCCCACCACAGCCTCTCCCATCTCTGGGGGTTGAGGGGACTCAGGCTGGGCCCCGTGTGATGAACCAACTCAGACTGGCTCTAGGAAGGGCAACAGGACTCTAGGGTTGCTTCTAACATGTCCAGCTCAGACTCCAGTGTGGACAGTGACTCACCCAAAGTCCTAGGGCAAACCTCAGCAGAACCTGGAAGAGGGCAGAGGCTGCCACACTCTCACCCCTGCCCTCAGGTCCCCTGACATGGGGCTGGAAGGTGTCTCAGCCTCACCCACCCCCAGGGAACCATGAGGAGAAGAAGTGGAGCCAGGTACACATTCCTTTGTTTCGGGAAGAATTATGCTCCATCACTCGCTCTGAAATATTTATTTCAGCACAAATTATTTAGTATTTAGGAGCGACTGTCCCTGAATCTGAATGCTTCTGAGGTCATCTGTTCTCTGAGTCTGCAGAGTCCTCAGGTCACCCTGATGCCCCAGGACCCACCACGGCTGGTGGCACTGACAAGGGCCACCCCCTCTAGGGTCTCTGGCCCACGGACCTTGTGTGGGCAGCATCTCCAAGGTCCCAGAAGGGACACAGAATTAAGCCCAACCCATTCAGGGCCTGTCCAGCAGGACAGAAACACAGCATCTTCAACCTTGTGTGACGAGTGTGGGGGGAGATCAGGGTGTGGTCTGCCCAGGCACACTGCGAGCTACCTATGTCTTGCACAAGCTGGCTAGAATCCCCCACCCTGGATCACTCATGTGGACTAGTCTATCCAGGCTGGTGGCTGCCAGAGGGGTGTGGGTGGGGGCCAGAGAGAAGCTCAGGTCTGGGTGCCACTCCCTTGCCTTAAAACCATAGGTGGGTCTCCATTGCCCATGCCCAGGAGCCAGCCTTATCCCCCTTCACCCTCCCTCCAGCATCCCTGGGAAGGCAGTGCCCCTCTTCCCCAGGCTTTTGTTCTTTTGTCCCTCACCCCCACCCAGCAGAAGACTTCCCCCCCTCACAATCAGCCAGGAGACCCATTTCCCTAGGACACAGGGACCAGCAAGCTCTTTTCGTGAAGGACCAGCTTTTCCAAGCATTGCCCCAGATGATCTCTGCTGCAACTATTCAGGTCCCTATTGAGCAGCTTAAGCAGCTGTAGACAGAGAGCAAACAAGTGGACGTGGCTGAGCGCTTATAAAACCTTGTTCAAAATAGAGGCCGCAGGAGAGCAGATTGTGGGACGATGGTGGAGTTGGAAGCTCTAGGAATCAGCTTTTCCACCAAAATAACTATTGAACTGGCAGGATTGTCTGAATGAACTATTTTAAACTCTGGAGCCTAGTGGAATGCTGTGTAGCATCCAGGGAAGAGCTGGAAGAGGAGGTTTGCAAATTGTGGTAAATATCTGAGTTTCACCCTCTGGCATGGTAGGCAGCAGGGGGGACTGACCCGGGCTCCTGGTACACATACAAATTACTACAATAAGATTCACAGCGGATTTCTCATCAGAAACCGTGGAGACCAGGCAACAGTGGGTTGGGTTGACATATTTAAAGTCCTTAAGGAAAAAGCTGTCAACCAAGAATGCTATATATGGCAAAATTATCCTTCAGAAAGGAAGGAAAATTAAGAAATTTACAGATTTAAAACAGCTGAAAGAGTTCATTACTAGAAGCCCTGCCATATAAGAAAAGCTAAATGTAACCCTTCAGGCGAAAATAAAGATACTAGATAGTAACTCAAAGTAGCAAAAAGCAAAAAAACATAGGAAAAGGTAAAAAGTAGGTAAATACAAAACCTTGTATTATTGTACTTTTAGATTTTACTGCTTTCCCCCATATGACTTAAACAGAAAAAAAGTGCTTAAAAAAAGACATTTAAAAACTGTGTTAAAGGGCATATGATATATGAAAACGTAATCTGAGACAATAACAGTATAATGGGAGAGGGATGGAGATGTAGAGTAGAGAGCTTGTATGCTACTGAAACTAAGGTGGTAATAGTCAAATGTTTAAAATGTTAATGGTAATTACAAAGGTAGCATTAAGAAAATAACTAAAAAATATAGAAAAAAGGAAAGAAGGGAATCAAAAGAGTACACAACAGAAAAGCAAATAAATACCAAAAAAAAGCAGTAATGGAGTAATTGAGGAGAAACAACAGCAAAAAAAAAAAAAAAAAAAAAAAAAAAAAAAAAAAAAAAAAAAAAAAAAAAAAAAAAAAAAAAAAAAAAAAAAAAAAAAAAAAAAAAAAAAACCACAAAAGATGTACAAAGAACAGATAGCTAAATGGCAGAAGTAAGTCCTTTCTTTTTAGCTATTCCCTACAGTGTCAATGGATTGAACTCCCCTACTAAAAGGAAGAGGTTGGCAGATTGGATGAAAAAGTATGATCCATCTATACGCTGTCTCCAAAAGATTCACTTTATGCACAAAACCACAAAGCGGTTGAAAGTAAAAGGGTGGAAATTGATGTTCCATGCAAATAGTTATCAAAAGAGAGCAGAATGGTTATATTACTGTCAGACAAAATATATCTTAAGTCATAAAAGATTACAAAATACAAACAAGGATATTATATATTGATAAAAGGTTCAAGCCAGCAAGGAGATATAATGATTATAAACATATATGTACCTCACAACAGAGCCCTAAAATACATGAAGCAAAAGTTAACAAAATTGAAGGGCGAAATAGATAGTTGCACATAATAGCTAGAGACATCAATACACCACTTTCAATATTTCGTAATATTTCATAATATTGAAAGATCTAAACATCTAACAGAAGATCAATAAGGAAATAGAGGACGTGAAAAACACTAATAACCGAGTAGACCTAATGGACATATATATACACAGCTTTCTACCCAACAGCAATAGAACATTCATTCTTCTCAAGTACACATGGGCCATTTTCCAAGTTCACCACATGTTAGTCAACAAATTAAATTTTAGCAAAATTGCAAACCTTGAAATCATATGAAGCATCTTCTTGTACCACAATAGAATAAAATCAATAACAGAAAGAAAGCCAGAAATTAACAAATATGTGGAAATGTAAACAACACTTTATTAAATAACCAAGAGGTCAAAGAAGAAATTATGAGGGAAATCAGGAAATACCTTGAGATGAATGAAAACAAGAGTTTATGGGATGCAGTGAATGGAATGCTCTGAGAGAAATATGTAGCTCTAAATATCTACATTAAAAAGTAAGAAAGAGAAGAAAGATCACAAATTAATAACATAACCACACCTAAAGAAACTAGAACAAGAAAAGCAAACTAAACCCAAAGTTAGTAGAAGGAAGGAAATAGTAAAGATTAGAGCAGATATGAAGTAAATATATAAATAGAAAAACAATAGAAAGAATCAACAAAACCAAAAATCAGTTTTTTAAAAGATCATTAAAATTGTCAAACCTTTAGCCAAACTGACCAAAAGAAAAAGGGTTCAAAGAACTAAAATCATGAAAGAAAGTGGGGTCATAACTACTGACCTTACAGAAATAAAAAGGATTTTAAGAAGGTACTATGAACAATTATATGTTAACTAATAAGAAAACCTAATGAAATGGGCAAATTCCATGAAACATACAAATGACCTAATATGATGTAAAAAGCATTAGAAAATCTCAACAAATCTAAAACAAGAGATTGAATCTTTAGTCAAAATCTTCCCAACAACAAAAAAGTGCATGACCACATGGTTTCACTGATGAATTCTACCAAACATTTAAAGAATATTTAACATCAATCCTTCTCAAACTCTTCCAGAAAAATGAAGAGAAGGGGATAATTTCCTACTCATTCTATGAATTCAGCATTACCCTGATATTAAAGCCATATAAAGACAGCACAAGGAAAGAACATTATAGACCAAAGTACCTTACGAATATAAATGCAAAAATCAGGGATGCAAGGGTAGTTCAGTGGTAGAATTCTCGCCTGCCATGCTGGAGACCTGGGTTCAATTCCTGGTCCATGCACCTCCTCCCGACAGACAGACAGACACACACACACAAAATTCAACAGATGGTGCTGCAATAATGAGATAGTTACATGGAAAAAGAATGAAAGGTGACCCCCACCATATAGCATACAAAAAAAAATCCTCAGCAAAATACTGGCAAACCAAATACAACAATCTATTCAAAGGATTATTCGTCTTGACCAAGTGGGATTTATTCCAGGAATGCAAGGATGGTTCAACATAAGAAAATTAATTGATGTAACATACATTAATAAAATAAAGGGAAAAAAACACATGATCATCTTAATTGATGCAGAAAAGGCTTTTGACAAAATCCAACATTCTTTCATGATTTAAAAAAAAACTCAGAAAGTTAAGAATAAAAGGGAACTTTCTCTAAATGACAAAGAGCAGATATGAAAAACCCACAGGAAATATCCTACTCAATGAGCTTGTTGCTTTGTACAAGTTAAGGTGATACTAGAGTATTTTGGGCAGTGCATTTCAGAGCTCTCTCTAAAAAGGCAACCTGCCAGCCAGGAAGATATCTCTCAATGCCCTTCCCCTCGGGCCCTGCTGGAGCAGGGGCTCTGCTTGGAACATCCTCCTGCCAAACTGTGTTTCTCAGGTGAGGCTAAACCCCAAGCCCTCCTGGAGGGGCCCTGGGTGGCCCAAATCACCCCCAATCTCTCATCCCTGTAACCCGGGGACAGGCCGCTGGAGCTCAACCAGAAAGCATCGTGTGCAAAAGTGTTCAGTCACCCACTCACCCCAAATCCGAGAGTCCAGGCAAAACAACCTGGGGGTGCTGTCCACCTGCAAACCCCCCATCTGAGCCCAGTTCATGACATGTGAACACTGGTAGCTGTGCTTTTTGAACCCTCCCATCTTCTCCCACTGCCCCTAACGTCCTCTTGCATTTTCCTTGTAACACTCATCACAATACAAAGCCACTTGCTGGGTCATTCGTGATTATTTTCTGTCTGCCCAGCAGAGATCCAGGAGAGCAAAGAGTGTCTGTCCCTCATTCAGTGTCTGCCATGGCATGGGTGGACGTTAAAGGGTCAGTAAAGGAGCTTATGGAAAGTAACAGCCACCCGAACGAAAGTGGTGACATGCACTTACTGAGCCGTGTCACACTGGACGCTGTCCAGAACACCAGTCCAATCCAGCCCACTCATCAGCTTGACAGAATTCTGATTTTATCGCGCAGGGTGGACTGGCGAGTTGGCAGCAAAGGGTGAGCAGAACAGAAGAAACAGGCTACAGAACCAGGAGTGATGGGTCACTGGGATCGGTCAGCCCCCTGGAGTGGCTGCAAACCCCCTTGTGACTGATAACCCCTCTCCAGTGTGGGACACAGCCCCTCCGCATGGCCTGAGGGCAGCGTCTGCCCAGGCACGGAGGCCCCATGATGAGGACTAAATCTGGCTGCGAGCCCCAGGGGGACTTTCACTTGGGAACCAACCTCACCCGCCTGGTCCCACTCACATCTTCATTTTCTGCAGCCAGAGAGAGAAACACAGAACAGCAGGGTGGAGGGAAGCCCAGTGCCTCCATGAGGAGCAGGGGTGGAGCCCAGGTGCTGGCCCCTAGATGCTAAAGTATGCACCCTTGGGCAACTCCCTTTGGCCCTCTGTGACTCACTTTCCTCATCTGGAATGGTAACTGCCTCACAGTGACGTGGTGAAAATAAAGTGGGATCAAGGATAGAAAAGTACTTTACAAACTGTTGAATTGGAGGAACTGAGAAAATTATCATAAAGGCAGCAGGGAAAAGGACATCAGGATGTTTCCTCCTAGGTGTTAGACTCCTATAGAATTGCACTGACTCTTCTGAACACAAAAGGTTAGTATCATTTGTGAATGAGGAAATGGGTTCAAGAGAGTTGAATTATTTGCTCAGTGGCATAAATCTGTACATTTCAAGTTTCTGCTGTGATAATGCTGGGTAACAAACAAACCTCAAAACTCAGGGGTTTACCACAAACGTTTCTGTTTCTAGATCATGGGTGTGTGGGGAGGCTGGAGTGGCTCTGCCCCAGGCTGCATACAATTGTGTTCAGGTCTATTCCATGTGTCTCTACTTCTAGAACCTATCGCCGCCCAGGGCATGCACTTCTCACAGCGGGTGGTGGAAGGGCATTTAAACCTTGCATCAGGTCAGCTCACATTCCTTCGGCCAAAGCAGTTTTCATGGGCAAGCCCAGCATTGATGCTTCAGGGAAACACTCTGCCTGCCCCACGGAGGGGCCTGCAAAGTCCCCAGGCAAAGAGTCTAATCCAGGGAGGGGTGGATAAGGAAGTAAGAAACCAATCTGCCATTCGTGATGGCATGGCCAAGATTTGGCTCCAAGAAGGACTTTTCTCCCTGAACTAAGGTGCCTGCCAGGCCGGGAGCTGGTCTGGGACTTGAGTTCTGATCTCTCAGTGCCGTGGACCCACTGCACCACCCCCAGCAGGAATCAATGTGGCCAGTGGCACACTGAGGGCTACATCCTCTGGCAACTCCCTCAGGCCCACTCTCTCTCAGACCTTCTGAGGCTCCCCATCCTCTTGGGCTCCCTGGCGCTGGCCCAGTCCTATCCACAGGTCCAAACCTGCTGCTCTCCTCTCAGTGCTAGGAGCATCTAATGGTGTAAGAACGGGGCAGGGTGTGCCCTCCAGGGCTCTGCACACCTAGCTCAACTCTCTAAACACTCAGCACTCCAGGCTCTTAACAGACATTGTAGAAAAATGGACAACAAATGAGAAAACTGAGGTCCAGAAAAGGGATTTTTACCCAAATTCTCACAGCAAATCAGAGGCAGATCTGAGACCAAAACAAAGGGTTTCCAGATCCCAAAGCCTTTTCCATCACACCCAAATCCTTACCAAGCTTCATCCCTTGCCACTTCAGACCCCAGAGGTGCTATAGTGTGTTTGTGTGCATTTTCATGCATGCACACATGTATGCATGTTCATATGTATGCGTGAGCATTGCACACACATGTACAAGCTTATGTGTGTGATCGCATGTGTATGTGCCTTGAGCATAGGTGCATGAGCATGTGTGGGCTAGTGTGCATTTCTACATGCATGTATGTAAGCATATGTATTTGTGTTTATGTGTGCACTTTTACATGCATGCCTGTGTGAATGTATGTGCACATGTGTGCATGTGGGGGGTGCCTGGATAAGCAAGTGTCTGTGCCTGCATGCATATGTGTGCACATGTGAGTGTATGTGTGTTTGCAAGGGTGAATGTAGAAAGTAAGGATCAGAGGAGGCATTTGCATCTGAATCATCAGAAGTTTCCCTGCAGAGATGATTTAAGGAGTGACAATGTGGGCCTCAGCCAAACAAAGGCCGGCCTGATAGCTCTGTATTCTGTCTGAGTGCCTATTGAGGTATGAAATTAAGTAAAATGCTTGCACTCAGCTGAACTGACTGCCAGTGCCTCAGCTGCAGAAGACAGAGACTTGTTCAGCCCCCTACCCCCTACCCCCGCACCCCCATCCCACACACCTGCAAGAAGGTATAATTCATTGCAGGGGCCTCAGTCGCTCAGCGCAGGGGCCTGACCATCAGACAGCTGAGGGCTCATGTTACTGACTGGATAAGGGGCCTGCAGGACCCACATTGAGCCCACAGTCATCCATTCATTCCATGTATGAGGGCCTCCTGGCCTTGTGTCCAGCAACTGAGAGACATAGAGGAAATGGAATCCTCAGTCCAGTCCCAGGTACCTGAGGTACTGGGAATGTGGCTGTGGAGCCAATTGGGGAGGGGTTGGGGGCAGAGACAACCCCAACCAGCAAGAGTGGTGGTGGAGCTGATAGTGATGGAGATATGCAATGGCAGAGATGGTGTAGATGGTGGAATTGAAACAAAATGTGGACCACAGGAACTGCAGTGACAGCAGGGCTCAGCTGAGATGGTGGTTGGGTGCCAAAGATGCTGGTAGTCTCAATGCTGGTAATGGTGATGGTGGCCCATGAGCATGATGATGGAGGTGATGAGAACAGTGACGATGGTCGGTCATAACAATGGTGGTGAAAGCTGTGGTGGTTCTGAGATGGTGGTATTGGGATGCTGATGCTAATGGTTATTATATCA